>JASPKP010000739.1:20000-22500 GCA_030674155.1 Stramonita haemastoma
CCACTGCACCAAAACACCTTGTTCACCCCCGCATTGCAGTTCTCCACAAGCTGAGGTGAAGTGCTCGCTTTGAAGTCTACCACAGAAACCAATCCCAGCCCTGTTTTTGAACACTGGGAGCTAAAGCCCCCTAATATACTCACAGACCCAGAAACTCTCCTGTGAAGTAGAAACAGGCTGAGGGCATGCCCACAGATGGACTGTGCAGTTTATCCCCTTGTTAGGGCCAAACTTCTGAAATGGGTTTTATTTATCCATGAAATTGAGAGGTCTGGTGAGAAAATGAAGTGAAGAGAGGAAAACGAGGTCTATTAGAAAGGGACATCTGAAAAGAATAGAAATGTGATTACAGGCGTAAAACTCTCCCGATTGCAGAGCGAAATAAATATCATTGTTGTTGCTCATGAAGGAGAACTAGAAGAAGAAGGAAAGGAAAGAAGAAAGGGGAAAAAGTAAGAAGAGAAAACGCAAGAGGAGGAGGAGGAGGATGGGGAGAAAAAAAAAATTTGAGAAGGAGGAGTCAAAAACGAAGAAGAAAGAGGATGGGATGATGAAGAGGTGAGGAGAAATAAGGAGAAATATCCATTCTTAGTTGTTTGTTTGCGTAATGCCTTCTCCAACGGTTCCAGTGCGTTACCATACCTAAAGCACAGGAGTCAAATATGCTGTGGAACTGAGCCACATACACTACAAACTGACTGGAACACACCAGGCTTTCTTTGAGCATATACACAGAGCAATCCGATACGCCAATTTCATCGCTTCTTCTCAAAGTCAAAATACGGCTACCTATATAGTGAGGTACTTGAAAACAGTGTGTACTTCAAGTCTCATAAGTTATATGGTGAGGTACTTGAAAACGGGTATACTTCGAGCATCACAAGTTATTCCCAGATGTAGTGAGTGAGACGAGCGCCCACACACTGGGTGAATCTTGGGTGATAACCTTGAAAACCAGCCGGCAGCAACAACATAATGCAACATAACACAACACAGTAACAACAACAACATAATTACCATCACTGATGGCGAGATGCTTGGGAAATGTTTATTGTGTCAACCCTGAACGAGACATTGTTTTTCTCTCTGCTGCTGTGTCCTTTTAAATCAAAGGCATTCTTTCCTCCATGTATTTTCCTCCTCTCATAAAAAAGTGGAAGGCTGTCAGATTGACAATGCAGGAAATTCTGAAGCCCAGAACAGGAAATGAGATGAGAGGAGAAAAACGAGGCTACTGTGGTGGGCGGCAGAGACTTCAAAGGAGTGGAGACGTGATCACACACGTGGAAAGCGGCTAACTGGCTTGCTTGCTTCCTCACAACTGCAAAGGAACACAGAGAGAGAGTTGCAAAAAGCATAGGCGTAGGAGGAGAAAAAGTATATAGAAATGGTTGCAAATTATTGAGATAAAAAAACAGGAGGAAGAGGAGGCAAAGGAGGAAAAGAAGGAGGATGTTTAGGAGGAGAGGCAGAGGATGAAGAAAAACAATATGGAGGAGGAGGGTGAAAAGAAGAAAAAAAAGACGAGGAAGAGGAGAAGAAGGAGGAGGAGGAGAGAGGAGGAGGAGGAGAGAGAAGAAGAAGAAGAAGAAGAAGAAGAAGAAGAAGAGGAGTGGTTTAAAATTCCTTCCTTCCCTGATACCTTCAGATACAATTACAGATTTTATCCTTTTATCCAGTTTTCAGACAGCATAGTAAAGGAGCTGACCACTTTACAGCTGTGAATGACAGTAGAAAACCAGATGCAGCAGTCGAGAGAAGCCATGCTAATGCAGTTGAGCTCACAATTTAACCGTTGGTGACACATTGGATACACCCATGACAACGCCGATTCGACAAGCAACTACAATCTGTTTTTGTCCCCTTCTGGTTTTTCTCACTCCTCTGCCTTTCTCTGGTGGTTGTTGTTATTGTTGTAGGTGGTAGTGGTGGTGGTGGTTCTCATCTCCATTTTCTTCTTTGTCTCCGTCTGGTTGTTCTTTGTTTTGTTGTTGATGTTGATGTTGTTCGTCTTCGTCCTCTTCTTTGTCGTCGTCGTTGTTGTTGCTGTTGTAGTTGTTGTTGTAGTTGTTTTTCTTTGTTTCGTTGTTGTTGATGTTGCTCCTCCTCCTCCTCCTCCTCTTCTTCTTCTTTTTTTCTTCTTCTTCTTCTTCTTCTTCTTCTTCTTCTTCTTCTTCTTCTTCTTCTTCTTCTTCTTCTTCTTCTTCTTCTTCTTCTTCTCCTCCTCCTCCTTCTTCTTCTCCTTCTTCTTCTCCTTCTTCACAGTATATTTTTTCCTCGCAAAAGGTGAGGTTGTATAAAGATTTATCACCTAAGGAATTGTGAGGGCCAGGTATCGAAGAGAAAGGACGAGCAGAGCAGGAGAGAAGAATTGAGTTTCTGTCGTGGAGTGTAGCGAAAGCCGAGCGGAACGTGATGATGCACGTAAAACCTCAATTGGTCATAGCAGCAACACAGGCATAGGGCGAATTGCAGAGATCACACACAGATGAAGAAAAAG
>JASPKP010000739.1:27500-30000 GCA_030674155.1 Stramonita haemastoma
GTGGGCCATTGTGTGCTGGTGGGAACAGATGACATTTACAAAAACTGCATGCACACGAGGACTGGATGTAAAAAAAAGCCAAGAATGCTTATCCCATTATCCTCGATATAAAAGATTTTTTTTTTAAATTTCTCTCCCCCCTCTCTCTCCCTTCCTCCCTCCCTCCCCCTCCCCCCCCTCTCTGTGCTCCCCCACTCTCTGTCTCTCACTCTCTCTCTCTCCCTCCTCCACCTCTCTCTCTCCCACCTCCCTCTCTCTCCCTCCCCTCTCTCCCCCCCCCTCTCTCTCCTTCCCTCTCTCTCCCTCTCTGTCTGTCTGTCTGTCTGTCTGTGTGTCTGTGTGTCTGTGTGTCTGTGTGTCTGTGCCCTATGCCACTCCTGTTTCAAAGACAAGCTCCACACGGCGTGTTATCAGCAGATCAAAGGCAGAGCTCTCAGCACCGATGCCATTGTTGGTCTGCAGGTGCCAGACTGGCATCCCACTGCCATAGTTTCCTTCTCTCATGTCAACCCCCTCCCCCCTCCCCACTTCCTTCCTTCCTTCCTTCTCTCTTTGTCTTCATTCCTCCTGTTTTAGAGTTTTCGTTTGTTGTGTTATGTTATGTTTTCAGTGGAAAGGTTTGTTTGTAGTTTTTCCTCCGCCACCCCCCCCCCCCAACCCCCACTCAACACAGACTGAGACACTTGCACGCACGCACGCACGCACAAACACACACACATACACACATACATACATACATACATACATACATACATACATACATACATACATACATACATACATACATACATACATACATACATACATACATACATACATACACGTATATACACACGTACACACAGACACAGACACACACACACACACACACACACACACACACACACACACACACACACACACACACACACACATACACACAACACACACACACACTCACATGCACCAGATGTTACTAGCATGTTGCGAAGATGGTCGTTTGAACATGACACTTTAAAAAATCAATTCTGGGTCCGGTGAAGCCAGAGGATTCTTTTACTGCTCGCCTCCGCACAATTGTTCGATCGGCAATAGAGGTCTAGTTGTGTACCTTGTCCTTTTTTTTTTTTTTTTTTTTTTTTTTTGGGGGGGGGGGGGGAGGTGTTTTCACAATTGAGTTTGGAACACTATAAAGATGGTACCATTCAAACTTCACTTGGTATAGACACAATGCTCAGGTTCATTTCATTTAAACAATATGTTAGGGACGCATATATATGTATATATAACACGTTTCTCGTATGACACTGTAGCTGTCTGTCGTGTAGAGAAGTGAGGCGTTGCTCTGTAGCTCAGTCTTAACTGGATCTATATCGCATCGTCATTATCATCACCGTCGTCGTCGTCATCATCATCGTCGTCATCATCGTCACCAACATCATCATCATTGTCACCATCATCGTCGTCGTCGTCGTCGTCGTCATCATCATCATCATCATCATCATCATCATCATCATCATCATCATCATCATCATCATCATCAATCATATTGCAAGAGATTTATTTCCGGAGGATTCTGTCACTCTTAAGTCCCTGTTTCCCTGCTAGTCTCAACTACAGTTTGTGTACTGATCCAAGTGTTTGATGTCTACAGTGTCGAGGGGACCGTCGTGTTGCTGAATGGATGTATTGAAGGTCATCACTCCGGAGTAGGCATCTCATGTATTTAGTCTGGCTCCGTGTTGAAGTCGTTATTGTCCTTAGTGTCTTTTGTGTGCTGAATTACACGCGAACTTTTCAATACTCCCTAAAAACACTACAGCGGTGAAGGGCCTGGTCTAGTTGGTGGCCCTATGGCTCCCAGTGGTTTTAGGAGTCCCGACAAATGGAGCTTTGGCATAGATGAATGTGTGAGATACGATCGGGATGAATGGCATGGGAGCAGCAGCCGATCAGGAAGTCATGGGAGACAAGATAACCGCTTTCTTTCCATGCCATCTGCTCCCGCTCCCTCCTCGAGCAAAAGAAAAGACTTCTTGAGTGACAGAGATGAATGTCGTGTTGGAAAGATGATAAGATGACAAAGGCGAAAAGTTCCTCTGACTGTATTATGTTTTCTGCGCATTTGCCAGTCTGTGCTGGGGCTTCGCATGCGATCATTGTCTGAAGGATATGAAGAGAGAGAGAGAGAGAGTGAGAGAGAGAGAGAGGAGAGAGAGGGGAGAGAGAGAGGAGAGAGAAGAGAGAAGAGAGAGAGAGAGAGAAGAGGAGAGAGGAGAGAGAGAGGAGAGAAGAGAGAGAGAAGAGATGGTGTAAAGAGACAACAGTTGAAGGGGCATCAATTCTGTACAAACAGATCTGATGACACAGCACATTATCCCCTTCCACCCCCAGACCATGTGCCACAGTATATAGCAAGATCAATAGAACAAAACGCCAGCATTACAAGGTAGCAACACCAGGGCCACAGGGTAGTTGTGACAACAAGACAAGACAAGATGTCAGCACAGTATGGCAACAG
>JASPKP010000739.1:35000-37794 GCA_030674155.1 Stramonita haemastoma
GTGGTGAATGATTGGATGGGTTATGGATGTATGTCAGTATGTGTGTGAAGGGGGTAGGGGTGTGGATGAGGTGTGTGCGTGTTTGTGTTTGTGTGTGTGTGTTGTGTGTGTGTGTGTGTGTGTGTGTGTGTGTGTGTGTGTGTGTGTGTGTGTGTGTGTGTGGTGTGCGTGCGTGCGTGCGTGCGTGTGTGTGTATGTATGTGTGTGTGTGCCCCATCTGAACAAAATCCTGACACTGAAAAATTATTGCACACATTCGTTCACAATACTAGCTCTTATCTTTCAACTTCTTTCCCCCTTACCCCCCCCCCCCCTCCTTCCCCCCTCCTCCCCTTCTCCTCCCTCCCCCCCTCCCCCCTCTATCTCCAGCATCCTTCCATCATCCATCACTCAGCACCATTCCAGAAGTCACGTTGTGGATAAAGCGATGCTACCTGCGCCGTGCCACTGGGCACTGGAAACACGTGCACCTGTGCTTTGGTGCTGACGAAATGCTGATAGGGCTGTGTGTGCACGCACTGGCAGTTTGTGTGCATTCCCCCCTCCTTCCCTCCCTCCCCCAATAGGCCTGATGATAAGCAGGTGGTTAGTGATTGTAAAGGGTCTGTCTCTCTTGTTTGGTTTTGAGGAATTCTTTTCCTTTCGTGGGTCTTTGTGTGAAGTGTGAGATTTTAAAGGGGGTGGGCATTGTTTTGGAATATAACCGAGTTTTTTTTTTTCTTCAAACAATGATGTAAGGGTACGTGTTGATGGGTTGGTTGGTTGGTGGGTGCTGGTGTGTGTGTATGTGTGTGTGTGTGTGTGTGTGTGAGTGTGTGCGTGTGTGTTAGTGTGTGTGTGCGCATGTGTGTTAGTGTGTGTGTGTAGTATGTGTGTGTATGTTTGTGCGTGGGTGGGTAGGTGGGGAGTGAAGTGGGTTGGTGATGGTGATTTGTGTGTGTGTGTATGTGTGTGTGTGTGTGTGTGTGTGTGTGTGTGTGTGTGTGTGTGTGAGTGTATGTGTTTGTGCGTGTGTGTGTGTACATGTGTTGGCACAGATGCAGCCACATAGATCTATAGATACTTTATAACTAGGACATTTGCGGGTTAAAAAAGCCTTATTGGACGCTGGTTTGGTAGAAAAAGGATAATCATAGCTACACATATGTATGTATGTGCTGATGAAAGTCAAAGAAAGCATGTGGCCAAGCAAAGATCAACATGACTATGGATGGTGCCTTCGTGTTCCCCCTTTTTGCCTTCCACTTTTACACACACACACACACACACACACACACACACACACACACACACACACACACACACACACACACACACACACACCACACACCACACACACACACACTCACACACACACACACATCACACACACTCACACACACACACACACTCACACACACACAACACACACACAACACACACACACACACTACCAACGTCTTGCATTTTGACTTCTGTCCTGTCCCGTACCTCCACCCCACCAAACAAACGTGAAGAAATCAGTCAATGAATCCCAGATATCTGCTACATTCTACAACACCACCAACCGAACAACAATACTGAAAGACGCTGAAAAGAAGAAGATGAAGAAGAAGAATGGAAAAGTGTCACCACGTACGCGCGTGCAGGCAGAAAACAATGGTTAAAAGTCAAAGGGTTAAAGCTTACATTGAATTAATACCCAGCCTTAAAGGTTACCCTTTCCCTTTACTTTGGGTTTTGTTTTCTTTAACCCTGTTTCCTTTGCCCTCACTCCAAATCTAGCATCATCTAGGATTTGGGGGAATAAGGAAAGGTGTCCATTTCTTATCAGATAGGGAGAAGAAGAGGTTTTCTTCTTCTTCATTTTTTTTTTACCCCCTTCTGTATTCTTGGCTGGCATTAGTGTCTTTGCTGTGTGGACAATTGTGAGTCAAAAAGATGCCGGAAGACAGAAAGTATGTCTTTTAGACTTGTCTTTTTTTTTTTTATCTGGAGATGTCTTGAAGAAGAGCTGTTGGTTTGTGGTGGTTGGTTGTTTTTTTTGTAGAGTCGATGTTAATGATAGCAGTGGTGGAATGATGAGGGAAGTATGCTGAGTTCGGTATTTTTTTTACTTCTTAAAAAAGTAAGGAATTTCGTAAATGCTGAACTAAAAAGAAATGCAACCAGGAAGAAGAACGCTAAGTAGGGTATAACAAAAAGTATGACATCAAAGGGAAGGAGAGGGAGTGAGTGAGAGATGTAGGATGGTGGGAGGGAGGGGGATGGAGAGGGAGGGGGGAGGAGAGAGAGGGGGAGACAGAGAGAGGGAGAAGCAGAGACTGAGAGAAAGACAGACAGACAGACAGACAGGCAGGCAGGCAGACAGGCAGGCAGGCAGGCAGACAGACATAGACAGTGTCACAGAGTCAGAGAGAGAGAGAGAGAGATCAGAGAGAGAGAGAGAGATCAGAGAGAGAGACAGACAGAGACAGAGACAGAGAGGGAAATAGAAGGAAAGAGAGAGAGAGAGAGAGAGAGAGAGAGAGAGAGAGAAGAGAGAGAGAGAGAGAGAGAGAGAGAGAGAGAGAGAGAGAGGCACGCACGCACGCACGCACGCACGCACGCACGCACACACACACACACATACACACACACACAGACAAAGACAAAGACGACTAGCGGCAGCAGCAGTGACCTACCTACCTACCTACCTACCTATTTTGCAAGCAGTCATCAGCTTTATCAGCGGTGCCTGCCACCTTCAGAGGAGGAGGGGGGCCGGGAGGCAGGCAGAATTCCCCAGAAAGATGTCAAGTCAGGAGATCAAGAT
>JASPKP010007393.1:10000-12860 GCA_030674155.1 Stramonita haemastoma
ATTACACCATCAGTGTAGTCGTGGAGTATGGGGCACACATACACACACACACATGCACACGCACATGCACACGTGCGCACACACACACACTATATATATATATATATATATATATATAGAGAGAGAGAGAGAGAGAGAGAAGAGAGAGAGAGAGAGAGAGAGAGAGAGAGAGAGAGAGAGAGAGAGAGAGAGAGAGAGGTAAATGAATAAATGAATAAATAAATAAAACCTCCAAACCAAATAATAAAAGAATAAATACATGAATAAATAGATAAATAGATAAATATATAAATAAATAAATAAATAAATAAATAAATAAATAAATAAATAAATAAATAAACGAATAAATAAGAACCCCCAAACCACCACCGCTACCACCAACATCAACATCATTTCTTTTTTTCTTTGTTTTTTTCTCATGCACATCTAGCTGTCAGTTTCAGCTGCTATCCATCCCTGCCCCAGCTCAGCCCAATTGACAGCCAGCTGGTGCTAATATAATACTGATAATAATAATAGTACTGATAATAACAATAACAATTATATAATTATGTGGTTTACATAGCGCTGAAACTTGTAATGCAAAAAAATCAAAGCGCTTGCATTCAAATTAGTCACGTACATGCAACTGTTAAAATTAAAAAAATTAACAGAATTTAATATCAGAAATCAATTATAGAATTAATTATTAAATTATTAATTTAATCATTACTAATTAAATTATAATTCAATATATTGTGATGCTCCACCACGAAATGAGTCGCGTAGCACTTGACCCACTTTTTTCATTAAAAGCCATTAAAGGCAGGTGAGGGTCATGTTTTTGATTTCGATATTTTGATTGGTTATTAAACTATAGCCATTGTTCTACCTTGTAGTGGAATTTCAAGGCAGAATTTTGTTTCTTTTTGCCTATGAACGTGTTTTAAAAATACCCAAACCATCATGATGATCACCTAGTAAATGCTTAACTAACTTGTCATTTATTCATTTTGTCATTTCCTGCAGTTTATCAGTTCAAGGTGTTATAACTTTTGATAGAATTGCTATATTTTCAATCTGTTTTCCGTATTGTACAGACATTTTATTGCGGGTTAGTAATATGTCAATAGCTAAATATTAACCTCTGGTGCTATGCGACTCATTACGTGGTGGAGCGTCATTATATATACCGTAAAATCCCTAGCATAAGCCCACCATCTAGCAACACGCCCACCCCCCACTTTGGGCCAAAAGTGTGCACAGGGATAACTACCTAGCGAACACCTACCCCTTTTTTCAAAGAGACTAGCTCCTTTCATAGGATTTTGGCAAACTGTTCTAAAATCTTTTTTTTTTCCCCTTTTTTCCCCTTTTCATTTTTTTTTCCCTTTTTTCTTATTCTTTTCCCCCCTCCTCATCCCCAAAAAACATCTTACACTGTATCTTTCAAATTGGAAGCCCTCCAGTATCTGGAAACGAACAGGGGAAGTTTGGGGTGTGCCGTAATTGTCTGTGGGGCAGGAAAGGATCAGGGGAAAGGATGAAAACAGAGTAGATTTAACAGCAGTGGAAAAAACAAACAAAAACGGAAACGTCAAAAAAGACCCAAATTAGATTGAACAGTCGCCAAGGTTTGCTGCATTATTTGGAAAAATAAAAACTGAAGCAGGGTATTGCGAAACAAGGACTACAACGGAAAGCTATGGAACTCGTTGGCCTTTTTTGCCTCAAAATCCCCTTTTTTTTTTTATTTTCCTTCACTTCTACTTACACGACCTAACTTCATGCTTTCGGGGTTTTTTATTCACCAAGTACACGGTTAGCCCAAAAAAAAATTTTGTGCAAAGGGGGGGCATCCCTAGCAAACGCCCCTCCCCCCCCAATTTTTTCCCCCAATCAGGGGAAAGGGGGGGGGGCGATGCTGGGGTTTTTCGGTATAATATATATATATATTATAATATATATATATAAATTTTATATATATAAAAATAAATATATATATAAATATACACACAAAACACCAATAAATATTGTTGTTGTAGACAGTAATTGGTTAATTTTTTATGTAAACGGTGCATGGCGTGACTAATTTGAATGAAAACGCTTTTTATTTTTGTACTCTACAAGCTCACGCTATATAAAATCCCATATATTTAATCCAGTATTTTCATTAAAATTATTATTGTTAATAATAATAAAAAAATAAAAAAAATAATAATAAAATAATAATAATAATAAAATAAAATAAAAAATATCACATCATCTCCATCTCATCATCATCATCATCACAATTTGCATCATCATCATCAACACCCATCATCTCATCATCATCATCAGCTCATCACTCATCATCATCATCATCCTCTCAATTTACAAAAATACATCATCTAATCTGCTCCCCTACCCCCACCACCCAGACCGGGCACGATCAGCCGGGGATGCGCACGTTCTGCATCCTGCATGGAGGATCCTCCCTCACCCCAGCGAGGAAAAATTGGACGCTTGACGGGGGTGCTGTTCCACGATCAGAACCGATCTTTGGGGCCACACCCTTTTAGGGGCTGAAGGACCAATGGGGAAAAAACCCCGGGGGCATGAAAACCTGACAATTTGGGGGTGTGAGGGTAGGGGTGTTGGGGGGTGTGGGTTGTGGGGTGGTTGGGGTGGGGTGTGGGGTGGGTTGGGGTGGTGGGGGAAAAAGAAAATAAAAAAAAAAAGGTTGTTTTTATTAGGGGGGGGTCTTTTAGTTTTTGTTTAATCGTTTGTTTCTTTTTTTTTATTTTTTTGATTTTTGACTTTTTTTGTTTGTTGCGATTGTTGTATGTAAAATTAGTCTCTATTCTTTTTTTTTTTAAAAATTATTTTCGCCAAACCAACC
>JASPKP010007394.1:0-12860 GCA_030674155.1 Stramonita haemastoma
ACTTAACATAAAAAAAAATTAAAATAATTAAAATAAAATAATATAATTAATATAATATAATTATAATAAAAAATATAAATAAATAAATAAAATTAAATAATATAATAAAATTAATAAAAATTACACGATCCCATAAAAAAAAGTTTCCAAAATCCCGTCTTGGAGACCGAGATAAATTTTTTCTTTTTGTCCTTAGAAGCGATTTCAGGAAAACAATTTCGAATAAAAAGGGGTTCCCTGGGAATCAGTTTGGGGGTGGGGAAAGGGATGAAAACAAAAACCGTAACTTCCTCATTCCCTCTACCTGGGGTAAACTCGCTTGGGTGCACTGCACAGCAGGGCCCATCACAGCCCCACGGGAAAGATTTGATTTAGGAATCTACCCACGTATAGGCTGGGGTAGGCCCTAAAAAACAATCTTCCATTCAATTAGGGGGAAAAGCTTTTGAAAAGCTATAAACATTTGCACAACCGTTGAAATTCAAAAGCCATGACTTTGTTTAATTTTCTTTTCGTCGGGGAGCTAATCACTTTTTGCCTTGGATTTATGGGAAAAATTTTGGGGGAAGGGGGGTGGGGAGAGAGAGAGAAGAGAGAGAGAGAAGAGAGAGAGAGAGAGAGAGAGAGAGAGAGAGAGAAAAGAGAGAGAGAAGAGACAAGACAGAGACAGAACAGAGGAGAAGACAGACGACAGACAGACAGAGGGGACGGGAGGACGACAGACGGCGGACAGACAGACGACAGACAGACAGACAGACGACGACAGCCCGCCCACATCACAAGCATTACTAACAAAACTACACGAAGGGCAGACTGAGATAGAGATTAAAAATAAAAGTGTAGTTTGGAAAAACCAGCGTCAAATCACGGTGATGACAAAACAAAACAAAAAACAACCAAAAAGTAACACACCACGCAACATCTCTCCTTTTTCCCAGGGATAATTACCCCCCCCCCCCCCCCCCCCACCCAACCCCATCCTTCCCCACCCCCTCCAACTCCCCCCCACCCCCCCCCCCCCCACCCAACCCTCACTCCTACTTACTCCCCCTCTTCATTTTCATCGTCTAACAATGACTGTGATTTTGTCGCCCCTTTTCCCGACCCCACCCCCCCTCATTAGAACGAGGTCCTATTAGGAATCTTTTTCACCCCATGAAAACACTTTAACATGTTGGCAAGGGGGGGGGGGGGGGTCCTTTCTTTCAAACTGCGTTCAGAAGGGATGGGAGGGTTTGGGTAAAAAGAGGGGATAAGGGGATGGGAGAAGAGAGAAGAAGAGAAAGAGAGAAGAGAGAGAGAGAGAGAGGAGAGAGAGAGAGAGAAAAGGAGAGAGAGAGAGAGAGAGAGAGAGAGAAAATTTGAATTATAAATAATGAAGGCTTATTTTTTTTTTTTAAAAGGTAACAAGAAAAGTTTTTTTTTTTTTTTTCACCCGACCCTTGGATCAGGGAATAGCAAAAACAAAAAAAAACCAAAAAAAAGAGACAGACAAGAGAGAGAGAGAGAGAGAGAGAAAAAGAGAGAGAGAGAGAAGAAGAGAGAGAGAGAGAGAGAGAGAGAAGAGAGAGAGAGAGGGAGGGGGGGGGTATTACAAGTGTTCAAAAACAGAACCCATGTGCGAATCGAAAATGATTAGGGACAAGAGAAATTATGATAATAAAAATCTAAAGGAAAATTTTTTTTCAAAAATTTGTAAAGTTAGCATTGCAGGTTTCAAGACAAAAAGGTACCAGCAAAGCACACAGCGTGTGAACGCGCTGACCGTTCAGCAAAAAAAATTCCACATTCCATTGGTTTTGGGGGAAAAAGAGAACAAAAAAGAAAAAAAACAAAGCAAAAAAAGAACACAAAAAAAGCGTGAATAGCCTTTCATGCCGATGAAGAAACAAAAATAGTTAAAAAAAATAATTGGAAAGGGGGGGGGGTAAAAACGATTCTATTTTTTTATCTTTAATAAAACAAGACCATTCTGCGAAAGAATAAGGGATCAAGAACAAGAACAACAAAAAACATCACGAAAGTAAATTTTTGGAGGGTTCGAACCCCCCCCTGTTGCTCCATGCGTGACGTATTTCATTCATAACGCTTCAGCCCCCACCCAAAATTTCCACAAAATTTGCTATTGGACGGCAGTTGCCTAACTTGCCTGGCGGGCCTTTTGGGTCTTTCCCAGGTAAATTACAGCAAAAAAGACCTGACTTTTGCTTTCGACCTGTTGGCATTCCCAACCCCCGCCATAAAAAATGTGATGTTTAATCAATTTTGCGTCAACACCCCCTAGTGCGGGGCAGAAAGGGGCTGACACAACACCGGGGTGATTTTACCGTTTTTTCACTTTTCCCCCAGGGCTGCCATTTTTTTATACCAAATGGCTTTTTTTCATGTTTGTTTTACGTTAGCAATGTTAAAAAGATAGAAAATTGAAATTTGATTTACGGGGCAGTTGTTTTTTAGCTGCCAAATAATTTTTGCTTCGTCTGTGGGGAACCATATGTATAAGCTGTGCTCCAAATGGATTCATGGTTTTTTTTTTTTTTCAAATAAACATTTTGTTTAAAATAAAACTAAAAAAAACATGCCGATTTGGGTTTCCCCTGACGATGAACTAACACGGATTCGCACTGTGCACCCGACAACACACAGGACACAAACCAAAATATATATGTATAAATAAAAAAAAAAATTTTTTTTTATATTTAAATGTGTATCTGATTAGTGCATGTATTTTTAAAAACCATGCAAAAAATAATGGTATACAAGTACATATTTTGCAGTGTATGTATACGTATAATATCCGTTTTCCATCCGGAAATTGCTCGGTCACAATTCATAGCTTGACTTTTTTGCATCTTTCGGATCGACATTTGCAGAGAAAGCTGCCCCGTTCACCCGAAATCAACATGTATTCATAATCATGTGGGTTTGTATTGCATTTTAAAAACTCAATTTTTGAACCAGTCGTCAGAATTTAAAACTAAAAGCCTAAAATAACATGGTACGGGGTTAGTTGCTTCAAAAACTAAAACAGCTAAAAATTATATAAAAAGGCAAGTATGCTTTGGGTCCATTTTATTGATACTTTATAGTCAAGAGGACGGGGTAAATCAGTGGTCAAGCGCTTGCTTTCCCCCCCGTCAAATTAAGAACGTTAGCGTGGTTGCCAATTGGTGGGGACCGTTTTCGGGGCCTTGGCTTCAGTACTTCCCCCCCGTTCACCCCCGCTGTAAATGGGGGACCGCACCTTTAGGGGCAGGGGGAAAGGGAAAGCAGCGAGGGAAGGAGTGGGCCCGCCCTCAAAATCGGCCCCCAAAAGCGAGGCTCTGACGCCTCGTCCCCTATGACCCCAAAGGTTATGGGGCACCTTTACCTTTCCTATGGGTCAGACCAATTTTACAGTTTTCAAAAGCTAAACATATAGGATGTTCTACCTCAAGTGGTTCCAAAATATTAAGACAAAACACGAAAAAACACAGGATGCCAGGAAAATTAACAGACACGATAGTTTAAAAAAATGCATCTTCCACAACAAGAGACAGTGTCACTGATACATAATGTTGCTTCCCAAAAAAAACATGCCTGATACAATAAGTATGCTTTCCACAAAAAGAGACAGTGTCATGATACATAATGTAGTTCCACAACAAGAGACAGTGTCACTTTATAATAAGTATGCTTCCACAACAAAGCAGGTCACTCATACATAATGTAGCTTCCCAACAAGAACAGTGTCACTCATACATAAAAATGTATGTTTCCACACCAAAACAGTGTCACTGATAAAAAAGTATGCCCCACAACAAGAGACAGTGTCATGATACAAAAATGATGTTCCAAACAAGAGACAGGTCCGATACATAATTTTGGGCCCCACAACAAAGACAGTGTCATCATACATAATGTAGCTTCCACAACAAGAGACAGGTCACTGATACTAATGTATGCTTCCACAACAAGAACAGTGTCACTGATACTTTAAATGTAGCCCACAACAAGAGACAGTGTCACGAACATAATGTATGCTTCCACAACAAGAGACAGTGTCACTGATACATTAAAGGGAGGCTATGCTTCCCAAAAGTTTTCGTAACGGGTTCCTTCCAAACTGGCAAAAGGTTTTACAGATCAGTATAATCCCGAAACCTTTGGGGGTTCAACTGGAAGCATTTTGCTTTTAACTTCCAAAGGGGTGGACGCTTTTAATTTATACTTTTTTATAGTGAATAGAATAGCTTGGGGTTACACGCAAAACACATTGACACAAAAACCACACACACACAAAACCCCAAACACACACAAAACACACACACCACACACCCGGGGAGGGGGGGGGAAAACCGAACGTTTTCCCCTCTAATAGTTTTTTTATCCGAAAATTCCATACAAACCAGTGGGGGTCCCCTGAAAATGTTCCTGACAAGAAAAAAAACCCCACTTTTCAGTGACCCTGCTATCCTTTCCTTTTTTACCACCTATCTTTTTTTCAGTATGTTTAAAAAGCTTAAAAATCGACCCACTTTGCAAAGCTGAAAAGGGGAAACAACCTTTTTTTTTGCCCGGAAAAGTGTAAAAGTCTAATTTGTAGTAGTAAAGGAAAAAGTATTTCTATTATATTTCACTGTAATCTCGTTTTAAATTTTTTTGCCAAAGAAAAATCGTGTGGTGTGTTTTGGTTTTGTGTGTGTGTGTGTGTTGTGTGGGTGTGTGTGTGTGTGTGGGGTTTTGTTTGGTTCCCGGGGCGGGGCTTTTTTGCCTTAGCAACGAAAACCCATTCTTGCTGAAAAGGATTAAATTTAACCACTAGAATTGAAAATTTTTTCTTGGCCCAGTCAAAACAGTATCTATTTTCGGCGTTTTTTTTTCTTGATCATAAGCATTTCACATGTAATCTGGAAAAAAAGATTTTTCCCTTTGAAAACCCGTAGCCATCTCAATTCAAAGCGCCCCCCCCCCCCCCCCCTATCCATAAAATCCCCGTCCTGTCCGTCGTTTTGTCTTCCCGTCTGGCCCGGGCTGTCTGCCCGGGCTGTCTGTCTGTCTGTCTGTCTTCTGTCTGTCTTTTCTGTCTGTTTTTCTGTCCCCGTCTCTCTTCTCTCTCCCCTCTCCCCCTCTCTCCTCTTCTCCCCCCCTCCCTCTTCCTCTCTCTTCCCTCCTCCCTCTCTCTCTCTCTCTCTGTCGGGTTTTTTTTCTAGGCTGAAGTTAATTTACAAAGCTTCACTTTTTTATTTTCGTACAGTATTTATTACATATTAATATATAATATATATAAAATATAAAAAATATATAAAATTTTAATATATTTTAAAAAATAAATATATATATATTCATTATTTTTCTTTTTTTAAAGGGCGCCCCCCAAAATTTAAACCCTCGTCCCTGTGTGTGTGTGTGGGTGTGTGTGGTGTGTTTTGTGTGGTTGTGTGTGTGTGTGTGATGTGGGGAGTGTGTGGATTTAGTGAATGAGTGTGTGTGTGGTGTGTTTTGTGTGTGTTGTGTGTTGTGTTGTGGGTGTGTGTTTGTGTTGTGTGTGTGTGTTTGTGTGTGTGTGGTGTTTCCAAATGTAAATTTCTAAATTCCCCGATTTCCAAAACTAAAGAGGAAAATTGGATTTATAATTGGACTTTTTTGGTTGATACAAACCCCCCCCGAGACACCGAGGGTTTAAAATTTTTAAATTTTATAAAATCTATCCTAAAAATCTAAACAAAAACCCCAAACCCCCCTCCCTCTCCCCTCTCTCCTCCCCCAAAACCCCTCTCCCCCCAGACCCCCTCTCTCCCCCTCCTCTCCCCCTCCTTTTCTCCCCCCCTCCTCATCTCATCTCCCCCTATCCCCCCTCCCTTCCCCCTCTTTTTCTTTTCTTCCCCCTCCCCTCCTCCATCTCCCCTCTCCCCCCCCCCTCTTCCCCCCCTCCCCCCCCTTCCCCCTTCCAAATCCCCCTCTTCCTCCCCTCTCGTTTTTCTTTTAAACACAAAATCCCCCCAAACTCTCAGTTTTTATGTATACCCCAAGGGATTTAAAAAAATTTTTGGGAAGTAGGCGGGAAAAGAAATTTAGGCAAGATGTTGCATTTTCTGAATAAGAAAAAAAACTGGGAAGGGAAATTGAATTCGTTTTAAACAAAAAGAAAACGAAATAGACCCTTTGGGAAAATCTTTAACCCAAAACCCGTTTTTAAGAGGGGGGGCGGGGGCCCGTCGGGGGAACACCAAAAATTAAAAGAATCCCTTTTTTTAACTTTCCTTTCTCTACTTATACCCTGGTTTTTGTGTGTACTGAAAATGATGTATGACCCCCATTTTTAAAGGCCAGAAAGGGAAAGGGTTTAAATTTTTTTCTTTACAATAAAAACCCTTTATATAGTGTTTATATCTATCTATCTTATCATATCAAACAAACTATCTATCATCTATCTAAAAAATAAATAATATATAATATATCTATATATATTTATATATATATATATATAATATAAACCCCCTTTCATTTAAAGACTTAAAAACCTGCGCGAAAAACGGGGCTTGCTCTCTCCTTCCCTGCTCGGGGGGGCCCCCCTCCCCCCCGGAAAAAAAAGCGCGTTGGGCCCCAAAAGCATGCCCACCCCTGTTTTTTTTTTTTTTGTTTGTTTTGTTTCTTGTTTTTTTTTTTTTTTTCCCAAAATTTTTCCCCTTTGTGGGGCCCCTCAAATCGTGGGTTTTGAGTCCCGGGAAATTGTGTCTTTGGGGAAGGGAAAAAGGGGGAGGGGAAATTTTAAATTTCCCCCCTTGGGGCAATTTTAAAAAAGGGGAGAGGCGCGCGCACAAACACACACACAACCCCAATCACACCCACACACACACACACACACACACACACACACACACAAACACAACACAAAAGGGTTTAACTATTTCCGATGCAGCAGTAAATTTTTACAAAAAAATGGGAAACCTTTTCTTAGCCTAGGCCAAATGGGTTAAACTAGGCCCCCTTTAGCTTTTCCTGACCATTCCAACCAAAGGGCCCATACTAAACTCCAGTGCCGAGCAAATAGCACTAACACTGGGCCCCAAAAAACGACTGTTGGCCCCCAAATGGTTTTGTCAGTGTGGAAAGGGAAAAACCCCCAATTTTCCCCGAAGAAGAAAAAAACCCACCCTTTGGGCTTTTAGGCGTTTGGGGCTTGGCTAGGGTAGCAACCCGGGTTTCGGGCAAATTCAATTCAGTCCCCCCCCCCCCCCCCCCCCTTTTTTCCCAAAAACAGCTGCAAGGGAGTCGTCCACTGAAGGACATTTTCCATTTCTTTTTTTTGTTTTCGGGGAACTAACAGGGGTGGGCGGGGGGTAGGCTAAAATGCTGACACTTTTGTAGTCTGAAATACCCTAAAGTAAACGCTTTCTACCCGACTGACCTCTTCTCAAAAAGCACCCCGATTTGGGGAACAAAAGGGGTTCCCCTGTAGACTAGGCTAACTGCTGACACTTTTAAAATTTTACAGCAAACCCCATTCAGGACCCCCTCCCTTTACGACGGAACCCTTTTTTTAACTCTCCAGGAGTGGGTAAGCGCTGTAGATTTTAAAAATTTTATGTAACTAAAAAATTTTTGAACATTTTGTCCTTTGGGCCCAAAGGGGGACCCGGATGAATGACTTTTCTTTTAAAAATCCTTAAGATTAATGCAGGGAATTGCCTGGGAAGCATTTTAAAAACTGGGCTGAGTCCATGTTCTCCGGTTTGCAAGGTGCATGCTGGGGATGTTTTCCCGGGCGTCCATCCCTAATTTCCCGGGATAGTCAGTATTCTTTCCTTTTGTCCCAAAAACCGTAGAACCTCTACTGGGGGCCCCCTTTTTGGGTTTTTTTTCTGGATTTAAAATGGGATACTCGCTTTGATTAAAGTTAAAAAATTTTTTGCCATGGAGATCAGATGGCCTGGTTTAGCTAACTCAAAAAAAAGAGCAAGCCCTGACGGGGTTTTTATTTTAGAAAAATGTAATAGTAGAAGCTTTTTCTTTTTATCCGCCATAAACCCCCGACCAAAAATTTTAAAACAAAAAACGTTTTAACATTTTGACTGGGCAAAAACATGAGGGAAACAAAAAGAAGAGAGAGAGAGAGAGAGAGAGGGGAGAGAAGAGAGAGAGAGAGAGAGAGAGAGAAGGGGAAAAGAAAAGAGAGAGAGAGGGGAGAGAGAGAGAGAGAATGTAAAATATTTGGGGAAAACGCGGGGAAAAAGAGTTCACCGGGGCAAAATACTGAACCTTAATTCTAAACTAAAAAGCAGACAGACAGACAGACAGACAGACAGACAAACAGAAAAGAGAGAGAGAGAGAGAGAGAGAGAGGGGAGAGAGAGAGTAGAGAGAGAGAGAAGAGAGAGAGAGAGAGAGAGAAGAGAGAGAAAAGAGAGAGAAAAAAACTAGGCCTAGCAACAAAAACCCAAAAACCCCCCAACAAGAAAAGGGCAAACAAAAAGAATTTTATAAAGAACATAATTTTTAAAAGACACACGTGCTTTTCTAGTTTCCAACCCAGGATTTTAAACTGTTTAACGAAAAAAAACAACAACGGGGGGGGAAAAAACCAGCGTACAATCCCCCACAGAAAATTTTAAACCGGGGGAAAGATGGGGTGACACTTTACAGAAGGGAAATGTGGGGATTTCATAGCTTTTAGGCCCGCGGGGGTCCTGACCTAGCTTTGTCAACCCCCTTTGGTTTCTTCCGCTCTGTATAATGTCCCGTTTTGCTTTAACTTTTGTAGTACTGCAAAAACCCTTAGATTCTCTCCCCGAGCCCAATTTTAAAAGGGCGTCTACTATAAACTTCTGTATTTCTGTCCCAAACCCTTAATTTCTCCCTTCTCCCTGGCTAATAAGTCTGTCGACTTTAGACTTCTGTATACTGTCCCAAACCCTTAGATTCCCCTCCCCTGACTTTTATTAAAGTCCTTTTCTGACTAAAAAACTTCTTTGTACTGGGCAATCCCCCAATTTTCCCCCCCTCCCCCCTCCCCGAGCTATATAATGTCTGTCTGACTTTAGACTTCTGTTTGTACTGGCAATCCCCTTTGATTCCCCTCCCCTGACTAATATAATGTCTGTCTGACTTTAGACTTCAGGCCTGTCAATTCCCCCAAAATTTTTTCGGGTAAGCTCCATGAAAGCTATCCATAATGGGCCCATCCTAAAAGTCTATCCAAAAATGTTTTAAACCATAATTCTATCCAAGGAAAGTTCCCATCCATAATGGGCTAAACCATAATGTCAAAACCCCTAATGTCTATCCATAAGTCTTTTTCCATGATGTCTATCCAAATGGGGGATCCAAAAATGTTATCCCAAAAGTCTAATTCCCTTAAAAGTCTATTTTTTTAATGTCTTTTCCATGAAGTCTATTCCATAATTCCCCACCATATTGTCTATCAATGTCTATCCATGATGTCCCATCCATGGTTTCCCATCCAAATTTTCTAAACCCTGAAAGTCTACCCTGGGTGTCTATTTCCAAAAAAGTCTTCCCTAATGGGGCTATCCATAATGTCTATCCCCTAATGTCTATCCATAATTCCATCCATAAGTCTATATAATGTCTACCATAATGTCCAACCTTAAGTCTATCCCAAAAATTCCCTTCCCAATGTTTAGATGTCATCCTAATTTTTCCCCTAACTATATAATGTCTATCCTAATGTATCCTAAATTTTTTCCATAATGTTTTCCCAAAATTTTCCCTAATTTAAACCTAATTCCCATAATGTTTTCCCCCAAGCCCTGGGAGAAATTTGTCATCCCCTGTTTTTCCCCGCTTCTAAATGTTTGTAGACCGGGTGACCTGACCTAATCTTCAGGCCGGGTAAGCCTGTGCTGTCAGTCCCCTAATTTATAATTCGTCTCCCTAAACTCGGGGCCCTGTAAACCCTGTACCTAGCCCCTAATTCTATAATGTTTTTTGTCTACCTAATCTTCGGGGCCTGTCCTGTAACCCGTCTCCCCTAATTTTACTGTGTCTGACCTAAACTTCGGCTTAAGCATGTACCGTCAGTCCCCTAGATTCATAATGTCTGTCGACCTAATACTCGGGCCCTTTAAACATTCCCGTAGTCCCCTATTTTTAAAAGTCGTTGATAATATCAGCCTTAAGCACGAAACCTCAGCCCCCCCTAGTTTTCCCCTTTTAATTTTTGTGACTAAAAAACTTCACCTGTAAGATTTCCCCTGTAAAAAGCCCTCATCCCCCTGCACTCACACAGGGGCCCCCCCTCGCCTCAAAAATGCCGTTTGGGGAAAACTAACTTCAGCCCCTTCACATCGAAATCTCCCGGGGGGAACGATAGTACAGAAACAACAAAACAACAAAAAGCCCCCAGTAGTACAGACCCCAGAGAGAAGAAAGTCTAACATGGACATTGGGAAAATTCGCCTGACCCCCCAACAGTGAAAAAGTTCCTGACTTATGTCTTTTTGTTCACGATCCCTTCTTGTTGATGCCACCCAAAGTGTTGTGAATCCCCGTCCATTGGGATTACAAATGTTTGGGACACATTGCAAAAACACCAAACACCCGGAGAACATTAATAAAAAGCCCACACACGCAGATGAACAATGAACCCTTCTTTAGCAATAAAACCCCCTCCATTAATTTTTGTTCCCGTCCGTGTTTTTTGGTTCATTCAGGCCTTAACGAAAAAATTCGTAAAAGGTGGAAAATTTGATGTAATTTTTTCCCCATAGATCAAAAATTTAAATAATAAAATATATTTTTTTATTAAAACCAGGGGTCACTCAAAAAATCAACATCCCCCAAAAGAAAGGGTCGGCAACATTAATCCCATTCCCAGTGACTCCTCGGGAAGGAAAAGGGAAAAAAAGGAACAGGGCAGAAACAAAGAGGTTAGGAAAGATGGAACCCCTAGAAAAATTTCCAAAAGGTAGGATTTTATGGGGCCCCCCGGGGCACCCACAGGATGTTCGATTTGCTGAGAAAAAAAAGGAAAAAAAAAAACCAAAAGTCTGCATAACCCACTCCATGAGGAAAAGTGGGGGGCTTTTTGTGACCAATTTTGATCTAAAAAAAAGTTAACTTTTGATTTTTGTTTTTTTGCTTTCGGGGAGATAATTATGTGGATCAACAGCAACTTAAAGGCTAATGGTGAAAGTAAAAGTGGGGACAGCCCGGGTGTAAAAAAGTTTTAAAAAGGGGAAAAGTGACAATTTAACATACTGTGTAGTTTATGGTTATGTATTTTTGTTTTTACGAAAAGTTGTAACAAGTATGAAAGTTTAAAAAACATGTTAGATGTATTTTGAAGGGAAATTTTTTTGGGGGTATGTTTAAGTAGAAAAATGATAAAAAGGGGGATGGGGTTTAAGTATTTTTGTTGTATGTAAGTGTATTAGAATTATTATGTTTTATTGGTATGTATGTATGTATGTTGTATGTATGGGTTAAAATTTTATTGATGTAGATGTTGTAAAAGAAAAATATGAATGTTGTAGTATTTGTATTATGTATGTATGTATGTATGTAAAGGTATCCCCAATGGCCCCTGGTGGGCGAACTAGACAAGTGTGCAGTAGACAGTAAACAAAAATTGGGGGGGCTGGGGTCAATAAAAAAAGGCAGAAAGGACAGAGAGGGGCAAACACAAAAAGAGACTTACAAAACACAGAGACAGAAAAACAGAAAGACAGAAACAGACGGAGAGAGAGAAGGTAATTGTGTCAAAACTTGTTTTTAAAACAAAAAAAAAATTTCATTGGGCCCCCCATTTTTCTCTCTTCTCTCTCCCTTTTCTCTCTCTCCCCCCCCCCCCTTTTTTTTTTTCCCCCTTTTTCTTTCTCCTTCTCTCTTCTTCCCTGTCAAAATTCTAATTTGCATTTGAAAACAAATGTGTCAGCGCTTATTCTTCTGCACAAATGACAAAAAAACTTTTTAATATTTTTCAATCCCCCCCTAAAACCCTCCGCCCCCCCCAGGTGTAGTCTTTAGTGATTACCTGTGGGGTTGTGTAAATAAAGCAGCCCAAAATCATTAACCGTTTTAATCATTCCTCAAAAAAAAAAAAAAGTTTTTTAACAATAATCACCCCTGTGCGAACCAGGTAGACAAATTTTTGCAGTATGACAATCCCACTTTTAATTAAAAAGTGAATAACAAATTACAATATAATATTGGTTTTTTCCATAGTTGGGTTTAGCTTTTTTAAATCTAACCCCAATGAACAAAAATAAAAAAAATTTGCTCGACTCGGGAGGGTTATTTTTAAAATAAGATCCTAGATCTATTTAAAAAATTTTTTCTTCATACAGAATTTTTTACACCAAAACACACACACACACACAAAACAACAACCCAACACACACACAACACACACACACACCCCACCACCCGGGGGCAAAATGATACTTCTGTAAAAAATCGGCTGCGAAATAGGACAGGGAAAAATGATCTTTTTTTTAAAGAAACCCAAAAAATCGTTACAAACACCCGGGGCCAATACATAATGTTGTCTTCATGTGACAAAAAAACGTTTGCTGCCGTTAAGAAATACAAGTCAGGCCCCTACATCTAATTCAGTGTGGGAAAAAAACTTATTTTAAAAGTTTTTTGGAAAAAGGAAAAAAAAGAGAAGGACCAAACCGGGGAAACAAAAGACAAAAGGAAAAGGCAGAAACAAAGAGAGGGATAGAAAAGAGGGGAAATTTCCAGCACGAAATATTCCCGAAGGTGAGGATGGGTTTTTTTAAAAAAAGAAGCCCTGGACCAAAAAAGGGGAAGGTTGAGCAAATGGATACATACATACATACATACAAAACAACATACATACTACTACTACATACATACAACTAATAAAACATAAAATCATACATTGTTAACAC
>JASPKP010007395.1:0-7500 GCA_030674155.1 Stramonita haemastoma
ATTTGCCAACTTTCTCTGTCATATATGTAGATTCCATTTTTCTCTTAGTCATTACACATTCCCAGTTTTCTGAAAGTCAGTAGATGCTTTACAAGATTTAGCATTTGCTTATTGTAGCATTTGTGAGGAAGCTCCAGTAGATGCAATCATTCGATATTTTTTCATTTGGTCTCTGAACTGATTAGCTCTCTTCTCTATCATTTTCTTGTTTCATCCACAGATCTGTCTGACAAGAATTTCACCACATTGCTTTCAGTAGTCATGTGTGTGTGTGATTTTACCACTTCGCAAACCCCTTCCCCCCTCCCCCAACACACCTTACCATGTAAACACACACACCTGTATACGCATATAAGCACATGTGTTGGGAGTTAGGGATGCTGAAGTGATTGAGAGAGAAATAGATATTATGAAATGATGAAATCTTATTAGCTAGTGGTAATAGATTAAGCACAATGCCTATTTTCCCTTTGTTAGACTTCAAAAGTCATTTTTTGAAAAAAGTGTTGAAGAAACACATTTGTTAGCAGTGAACCCCTGTGGTTAGCCACACTCCCCTGCACCCAAAAGCAACTGGGGATTCATATCCTTTAGGGTTATTAAATGGGGATTCATAAAACCTTCACTCAATGCATGAAAATCCTTTTTAGAATGTGTACACACCTCACACATTTGCACTCACCTATGCATAAGGGTACATGCATGTGCACGCATGTGTGCGCAACACACATGTATGTCTGCACGCATGCAAACAGGCATGCACCCACACACCCCCACCCTCACACTACCACCTAATCACCCCAGGATGAGGACAGGCACCATAGTAGTGATATGGGTGGCTGAAAAGAACAAGCTGAAAAGCTCGTCCTCTTCCCATATGTATTGGTCAGAAATGTCACGCAAGAACAGAAAAGAGAGCAAGTACCCCTAGCTCAGGCTCGAGAAAGCTCCTATTGTGTTGTTTAGAAAATGGCGCCTGGCCAGAGGCTCAAGGGAAAACATTTGGGGTCGTGTTTGTGCACTTGCACGCACAACCAGCACAAGCATGAGCATATACGCACAAAAACATGCACACACACGCATATATGCACATGCATGCACACACATGCACGCACCACACACATCCAACACATTCTCATACACATACATATGCATGCATGCACACATACCCACACCCACCCTCACACTACCACCTACTCACCCCAGGATGAGGACAGGCCCCATAGTAGTGATATGGGTGGCTGAGAAGCCCGAGCTGAAAAGCTCATCCTCTTCCCATATGTAATGGTCAGAAATGTCAAGCAAGAGCACTAAAAGAGGGCCAGTACCGCAAGCCTATCAACTGTCAGGCTCGAAAAAAACCCTGTGTTGTCCTTAACCTTTTCACTGCTGACTTATTTTGCTCAGGCCTATGCTGAAGAAATTTTCAGAAACAGACAAAAATCACGCATATGATTTTCAATTGCTTTTAATTCAGGAAATTCATAAGATAGCTACATAAAAGTATATACCAAATGAAAGGAAATTGAATGAAGATTGTATTTGTGACAATTTTAAAAATATAAAATTAGACAGACAGACACACGTGCGCGCAGGCAGGCAGGCAGGCAGGCACGCGCACGCACGCACACACACACACACACCTGCTCTTCACACAAACACACAGCCAGGGAGCCAGGGCAGATGTCAGCAAGAACAACAGCTCATCAACAAAACAAACAGACACACACACTGAAAACTGACAGCTAACGAGTAGCCTAGGTGACAAGTGACACACGAGTTCGCAACCACTTCAAAGTAGATCAAACACATCGGCAACTCAGTGACTGGCTCGTTGCTCACTGACCAAGCCCTGACCAAAGGTGCAACCATACGATACACACATTTAGTTGTTCTGTTTATGAATAAACAGAGAAAAAAAACAATATAATTATGTTATAAAAACGAACAAAGCCCTCAAATATACCCAACTGCATCTCGGATGATACGATCTTCATGTTCCGATTCAGACCATGAGTACGCAGAAGTTTCTTCCGGATCAAAACCCGAGTCTTTGCATCAACTTTGCAAAGTTCGATGTCAACTGAATAAAAAAAAATTAAAAATCTCCATATCTTGATCTCTATAAATTTCATCAATAACTTCGGCAACTGTGTAGGTCAGTTGAGGGACAGCCATTGATTCGAAAACCCAAAAATTGAACTTTGGAGTACCTTGTTTACCTTGCCGATTGAACGTCATAAAATATGCAAATAACTTGAACAAATGGGACTCATGGGTTGAAGATACATCAAGGGAGCTAGACAAATCATAATAAGAAGGATTTTCAGCAATGCTGAGCGAAACAGAGAGAGCGTTGGTTCATGAGGAGCTGCGCTGGTCAACACAGCATTGCAGGTGGTGGTTTCTATGACGAGCTGCGCTCGTCAACAGGGCAGTGTAGGGGTTAAGAAAATGGCGCCTGGCCAGAGGCTCAAGGGAAATGTTTGGGGTCATGTTTGTGTGTATGCAAGCATGAACATGCACAAGCACACATACTACAGGAGTACTATCTAGGTGAACACAGACACAGACAGAGATATACATAGACACACAGACACAGGCACACATTTTAGGGGAAGTGGGGGGTATGGACTTGCAATGCCTTGAGGGGTGGGTTTGTGCTCCTGGTTTGATAGTTCTGAGGGGGTGATCCTGTGTTGCTGGAGGGTCTTTGGAGGTTAGAGTTTTATCACCAGGGTTGTGTTTGGGGCTACAATTTGCTTTGAACATAAGATTTTTTTTCAGGTAAAACTGTATTTGCTGAAAAACATTGGATAAGACTTTGATTTCTCTCTAAAACCATTAGTGCATACTATAAGGAAGACTTGCACACTTGTCTGCATACATTTACACCCCTCCCCCCCCACATACACACATACACACAGACACACATGACTGCATGCCTCAACTGGAATATACTACCAAGTGGAAAACACTGTCTTTCTTGTTAGCTACATGTCCTCTTTATATGTGCAAGTTCAGCCTGCTGTAGAGAAGTATGCAGAACTGACATCTTCCTCAGGACAGTCAGTTGCCTACAAGTTGGATTGGCTGGTTTGATAGTTCTGAGGGGGTGATCCTGTGTTGCTGGAGGGTCTTTGGAGGTTAGAGTTTTATCACCAGGGTTGTGTTTTGGGCAACAAAACACAAGCCTAGCCTAGATAGTAGGTTAGGGGTGTAAATCCAAAAAATGTTGGCTTTGATTTTCTCTTTGTTTGCTTCTTGAGTAAAGGATTGGTTTTCTTATCAAGGTATGAAAATATGTCTATACCTGTTAATGCAATGTTCCTTCTTAATTTTTCTGGGGTTAATTTTCCTTAGTCACAATTGTCTTATCTTTCGGTGAGAAGTTTGTAAGCTAAAGTGATCTTCCTGATTTTCTCCAGCTGCTCCATTTTCTTTTGCCAGAAAAAAATATGTAGTCTCAGCCGTGTCTGGACTACCCACCATTGCACAAGATTCCCCTGACAAAGCCAAACTGGACAGTCCTTTAACCAATGTCAGTTTTCCTTCTTCCAGCTAAGTTGACCACATTCTAAAAGATGTTGATAAAAGCACATTTGACTGTGCAAGTAAAGAAAAAGACAAACTAGCCTATGATTGACACATGGCATTAAAAATGTTGCTGAATTTGGTCTTTGTACCCCCAAAGTCACAGCCATACTGCCTGACTGACTGGTTTAATAGTGATACTACACACAGTGGACATGAGCAGTGACTGAATAGCATTGGTAGTGTGACTTGGCTACATGATTCTGCAGTGGTTTAGACAGAGGCACATGACCAGTAGTACTGTAGACATAGAAACAGGTCAGTGCGGCACGGAAATCTCTATTCTTTTCTCACATCCTTCATTAGACTGCTTTTTTCTGTGAAGATTACTAAGAATATGATTATTCATTAGTCACTGATGGATACAGTCTGAAGCTAATTTTGTCTTTTGTCTTACCCATGTGTTTGAAAAAGTGATTTATTTTTGTCAAAGAGTGGAATGTTTGGAATAGATGTGTTATCAGACAGGTTTTGGTGTGGGTTGGGGGGTAGGGGGTGGGGGGTCTCAGGCCAGATGGTGCACACTATGGCTCGGTATGGTCCTGTGTTCACATCTGTATGGAACAACTCACAGAAAGCTGACGAGGAATCAAAACAAGTAGATTATGGTAAGATTAAAAACATGAAAACCTCTAGCAACATACTAGTAGATTATAAAGAGTGTTCAAAAACATTAAAAAAAAATTCAGCAACATACTAGTAGATGATAGACATTGATCAGAAATGTGAAAACATTCAACAACATACTTGTGGAATTTTTTTTTATTTTTGGGGGGGGGGGAGTTGACTTGTTAGCACCTGATTATTTCAGGCTAAAAATTCTTGAAGAGGGTTGGTAGCTGGTGCAATGACTTGTAGACTCAGCTGGGGAAAGTGACATTTCAAGGAGACCAAGTCTCTGTGACTTTTTAGAGAAATTGTATTCATTTTATAACTGTCAGTGTTTTATCTCCCCCTCCCCCATCCCCCCACTTTATTTTACAGGTTTGGGTTCTAAAATCTATAGTCACATTTATTATGGTCACACAACTCTTTCATCTATAAGAAGCCCGGTTGGATCAACTCTGCAGATCTCTCTTTTACTCTGAATGTTCTGAGCATCATAGTCAGAAACTTCAATCTTCATAGCCACTAACTGCCCTTCAATTTCATGATCTTTCTTCTTGATCCAGACTGATTTTCCAAGATACTTTTTTTTGTTACCAAACTAAGATGATATTTAAATGTAAATTTTCTTTTGGTTTAGATTTCTTTTACTGCTGTATTTTGTCTTCCTAAAGTAGGAGTGTGGGAGTTTTGAAGGCAGGCCAAAGACATGGGTAAGCCTGTAGTCTCAAACTGTGCCTGCAAGGTGAGTGAGGCACTGCAGGTTTGCTGTGAATGGAGGGGACTGGGTGGTGGTGTTGGGGGGGGGCTAATAAAAATAGAAAGCCTTGGTACAAGGAGTCCTGGTTAGCGTTCATGTCCCTTTGTGTTTGTAGTGATGCAAGTTGTTGGTACAGGGAAGTCCTAGTCGGTGTCAGTGTTCCTTTGTATGTGTAGTGCTACAGGTAGACAAATTTCATAGTTTTTCTTCTGTTTCTTGACTTGTCAAAATGGGAACCTTTCCAAATTTTTCCTCTTGCTTTTTGTGGTAGACATGTTGATTTGAAAGGTTGACTATCACCCATTGTATGGGTGTTGATCATTTGTGGCATCCTAGTTATTCTTAACATTTCCTGTCTGCTAAAGAATTGTCACTCCATTTGTTGGCTTCATACGCTAACATCCTCTCATCTTTGAAAGTTACATTTTCTGAGTTAGCATGTTTGTGCTCCAGTTTCTGTGAAAGCTTTCTTCTTTGTGCTTCTGTTGGGAAACCTTTTGTAGTGACTGCAGTCTTCACATGGATGTGTTTCTGCAAGGTTTTCACAGCACTTCTTTTTCCTGCACTGTCTGTGACTGACTGTACTAAGTACAGGTCTGCAGTGTGTCTGTGTCACTCAGTTTTTCCTGAGTTTCTGCCCCTTTCTTTCTGCTATCCTGTCTAACCCCACCCTTGTCCCTTGTGTGTTGGTTGTGACATGTAGGAAAATAAGATACAGTCTTAGAGTGGAGTGGAAAAGTGACAGTGTGTGTGTTTTGTGTGTGTATGTGTATTTGTCTGTGTCTGTGTGTGTGTCTGTGCATGTGTGACTGTGTGTCTGTGTGTGTGTGTGTCCTATAGAGCAGTATAGTTGTGGTGGTCATAGTAATAGTGGTAGCTGTAGCATTAGTAACGGTAGTAAAATATAATAATAGCTAAACTGGTAATTGTAGTATGCCATCTAATATATGTTTACATCAGTAATACTAGATATATTTCATAGACTTCAAAAAGGCCTTTGACAGGGTATGGCATGACGGCCTCTGGCAAGTACTCAGGCACTTCAACATTGACAACTGCCTAATTGAAGTTATCAAGGCTCTGTACGAGAACACAAGAAGTGCAGTTTTCATGAACAATCACGTGGGCGAGTTCTTTAAGACCACGGTTGATGTCCGCTAGGGCTGCCTTCTCTCATCTGTACTCTTCAACCTCTTCCTCGAAAACATCATAACAGAGACACTGCAAAACCACCCCACTTCAATCTCCATTGGTGGAAGACCCCTTTGCAACCTCAGACTTGCAGATGACTTTGACCTCATGGCAGCAGCAAACAAGAACTGCCAATCCTCACAGTCTAACAGATCAAGCGAGCGCATATGGCATAAAGGTCAGTACAGAGAAATCAAAGATCATGGTCAACAGCGCGAGTAATGACATCATGGAAATAAAAATGAATGGAGAAATACTGGAAGAGGTGAGCCAATTCAAATACTTAAGCTCCATCCTAACAAATGATGGCACATCAAACAATGAAGTGAAAGCTTGCATTGCAACAGCAACATCTGCTCTAGCCAGACTCGAGAGGATCATCAGAAGCAACAACATCATCTTCTGCACCAAATACCACCTCTACAAATCCCTCTGATATCTATCCTCCTATATGGTTGTGAATCATGGACTCTGACAGCAGAGTTAGAGAGGAGAATCCAAGCATTTGAGAACAAGTCCACAGGAGACTCCTGAAAATATCATACAAAGAACACAATACCAATAACTATGTGAAAGAAGAAATCAAAAAACGTGTAGGCCCCCAAGAGCCTTTGCTCTCCACCATAAAGAGGAGAAAGCTGATGTGGTTTGGTCACACCACAAGACACAACACCCTAGCTAAAACCATCTTGCAAGGAACAGTCAAGGGCAAGAGAAGAAGAGGCCGCCAAAAGAAATCATGGGTTGACAACATCAAAGACTGGACTGCCCAACCCCTGCAACACCTACTAGCCACACAGGATCCTGAAGCATGGAAAAAGATTGCTGTTGCGTCTTCTCTCATGTCCCCCTACGTCCTTTGGGAAATGGACTGAGTTAGTCAGTGAGTGAGGCTATTGTGTGCCCGTTGGAACACATAACAACATTTACAAAACTGCAGATACACTTATGGTGGTTGTAAAAAAAACACATTAGTGCTTATTCATTATCTTCAATATAAAAGAATAAATAAATAAATAAATAACCCCCTCTCTCTCTCTCCTCTCTCTCTGAGTTTCTCTCTCTGAGTCTCTCTCTCTCTAAGTATCTGAGTTTCTCTCTGCCTCTCTGTCCCTCTGTCTCTGTCTGTTTGCCTGTCTGTCTGTCTCTCTTCTATCTCTCTCTCTAACACTCTTTCTCTCTCTGTTTCCCCTCTTTCTCTCTATCTGTTGTGTGTATGTCTGTGTTCTGGTTGTCTACCTGCGTGTCTATCTGGAAATCTTGTCTGTGTGCTGTGCTCTGTCCTTTTCTTTTCTTTCTCTCCTCTCTTTCTCTTTCTCTGTTCTCATCTTCCTCTCCTTCATTCCCCC
>JASPKP010007396.1:7500-12859 GCA_030674155.1 Stramonita haemastoma
CTTGTGATGGTCCACTGTATGCCAGTTCTCCTGCCTGCTGTGGCCTGTCGCATTATCCAGTCACCCACCAACAGGAAGATGGTTGGTGACAACAGACAGCCCTGACGAACGCCGGTTTGTACGCAGAAGGGTTCTGTCAATTTACCATCATGGATGACTTGACAGGTGGCATCTTCATAGAGCTGTTGGATGATGGTGACGAACTTTGGTGGGAAGCCATAGTGGTGCATCAGTCTCCAGATGACATCTCTGTCGACGCTGTCAAATGCCTTCTGGAAGTCAACAAAGACTGAATACAAGGGGTCTGCCACTCTAGGGACTGCTCGATGATGATGCGCATTGTGGCAATCTGATCTGTGCATGATCTGTTTGGTCGGAAGCCTGCCTGTTCATCCCTGAGTGCCTTGTCGTGTGCCGTCTTCAGTCTTTCTAAGATTATTCTTGTCAGTACTTTCCCTGGTATAGACAGCAGCATAATTCCTCTCCAGTTGTTGCAGGATGACAGGTCCCCTTTCTTTGGTAGCTTCACGAGGTAGCCTTTCTTCCAGTCTTCTGGCACACTCTCTTGCTCCCAGATCATGATTCAGATTCAGATTCAGATTCAGATTCAGAATATTTATTGCCATTTAAGTCATGCAGACCTATTTGACACAACATTCTGAAAGAAAGCAAGTCGTTTCTGATAAAGGTAAGACATCGGCAGTACTATCCAATAACTATGGCGTCCCCCAGGGATCTGTTTTAGGACCTATTCTTTTATATATATATATATATATATATATATATATATATATATATATATATATATATATATATATATATATTATATATATATATATATATACATATATATATAAATGACTTACCCTTATCTCTAAACACACAGTGCGAGTTATTTGCAGATGATACAACTATCCATACCAGTCATTCTCAATTGAATGAAGTTACATCTGCTCTGCAAGAAAGTATTCACTGCCTGCTTCGATGGTCAGAGTTAAATCACATAAGTCTTCATCCCAAAAAAAACTAAGTACTTAATTATAACAACTCGACAAAAGCAACAAAATCTTTCAAACAATTCTACGGCTATCTATATTAATAACAACAAAACTGATGAGGTAGACCATCATAAAATTCTCGGAATTGCAATTGACAATAACCTTTCTTGGATGTACCATATCTCTGCATTATGCAAAAAAGTATCAAAATGTGTACACCAGTTATCTAAAATAAAGCATTTCTTAGACCTAAACGCTAGGAAAAGGTTTTTCAATGCATATATTATATCCCATATGAGTTATGCTTCAACTATTTGGGATTCGGCTAGCGCAAATATTCTCAAGCCATTGTTCAGTGTGCATAGACGAGCTCTAAAACTTGTTCTTTTAAAATCTCCATCATTAACCATTTCTGGCTATAAAGCACTTGACATTCTTCCATTAAAATCCAAGCTTAAGCATAATAAGGCAGTGTTTATGTATAAAATCATGTCTGGTTTAGCTCCCCCCTTACTTCAAAACAGATTCACGATCAATGTCAATCGTCATGCCAATAAGATAATGGTGCCACTTCCAAGAATTGACTTATTTAAATCCACTCTCACATACTCTGGTGGTACACTGTGGAATGAGATATCAACCCTCAACCTTCACAAAGCTTGCTGTGTTTCTATTTTTGAAAAAGTCTATCACGTACATCTTATGGACAATATATCACTATTTTGATGAAATGTATTTTATTTCGTGACACCATTGATAACTAATTCCATGTAATTTCAATCATGTGTAAGTATTATGTCAACTGTTGACCACCCCCCCCCCCCCCCCCAATACTTTTGTCCCCTCTTATTCTTACCTCCTTCTCTTTCTCTCCCCCCACCCTCCCCTCTCTACACCCCTCTCGCTCCAGGGTTGCCTTTTTGTCTGTCTCTGTCTTCCTGCCTATCTCTCTGTCTGTTTCTACTGGCTCCCTGTCTGTTCTTTTTTTTCTTCTTTCCTTTCTGTCTGTCTGTCTGTCTGTCTGTCTGTCTGTCGTCTGTCTGTCTGTCTGTTCTGTCTGTCTGTCTGTCCTGTCTGTCTGTCTCTCTCTCTTCTCTCTCTCTCTCCTCTCTCTTCTCTCCTCTTCTCTCTCTCTCTCTCTCCTCTCTCTCTCTCCTTCTCTCTCTCTCTCTCTCTCTCTCTCTCTCTCTCCTCTCTCTCTCTCTCTCTCTCTCTCTCTCTCTCTCTCTCTCTCTCTCTTAAGGGCCGGATGAAAAAAGTATGTAATGCTTACTTACTCTGTTACCCTTGAAAAATAAAGATTATTCACTTCATTCTCTCTCTCTCTCTCTCTCCTCTCCTCTCATCCTCTCATCTCTCTCTCTCCTCTCTCTCTCTCTCTCTCTCTCTCTCTCTCTCTCTCTCTCCCTCTCTCTCTCACCTCTCTTCTCTCTCTCTCTCTCTCTCTCTCTCTCTCTATCTCTCTCTCTCTCTTCTCTCTCTCTCTCTCTCTCTCTCCTCTCTCTCTCTCTCTCTCCTCTCTCCTCTCTTCTCTCTCTCTCTCTATCTCTCATCTCTCTCTCTCTCTCTCTCTCCTCTCTTCCTCTCTCTCTCTCTCATTCTTCTTTTCCCCCTTCCCCCACCCCTTTCTCTTCCCCCTACCATTATGTCTGTCTCTTGTGTAAAGCGTTTCTATTTCACTGAAATGTCTAGGTGCACATTATATCTCAGATTTATGATGAAACCTTTGTATAATCTTGTGTATGTTATAATTTTTGCTCACTTAACATAAGTAGGTACTAACTTGCATAATTGTAGTTCTTATTGTTTCCCTGATCCTTCTTTTTCTTTCCTCTTCCACCTCCTCTTGCTCCTCCTCTCTCTCTTTCCCTCTATTCTGTTTTTCTCTTTTCTTTGTCTATTTCTTCTTACCCTCTTCAGGAGCTGAAAAAGATAATAACAGCCCGCACCTTATTCCTCTCACTCACTCCCTCTCTCTCTTTTTAAATGTTATAGCTTTATGCTCAAATAATACGATTGGTTGATTTATTCACAAATTTTGATTTTCATAGCTTTATAATTGAATTACGCGATTGGATTGATTGGTTGATTGATTCACTTTTTTTATGAGGGCTGGATGAAAACAAGCCACCAATTGTGCTTAATCTTTTCCCTCAATAAAAATGTTCATTCATTCATTCATTCATTCATCCATTTATTCATTCATTCATTCTCTCTCTCTCTCTCTCTCCCCTCTCTCTCTCTCTTCTCTCTCTCTCTCTCTCTCTCTCCTCTCTCTCTCTCTCTCTCTCTCTCTCTTTTCTCTCTCTCTCTCTTTCTCTCTCTCTCTCTCTCTCTCTCTCTCTCTCTCTCTCTCTCTCTCTCTCTCTCTCTCTCTCTCTCTCTCTCTCTCTCTCTCCTTCTCTCTTCTCTCTCTCTCTCTCTCTCCTCCTCTCTCTCTCTCTCTCTCTCTCTGAGTGTGTGTGGTGAGTGTGTTTGGGTGTTGTGTGTGTGTGGGGGGGGGGGGGGGGTGAATAATTGTTTTTATTTGTCGTCCTCCCCTTGTATTAAAATATTATGATTTGCATGACTTTTTGTTGTTGTTGTTGATGGGTCCTACCTCAAGTTTTTGATGTTTTGTTCTTGTTTTTTTTTTCTGTTTTAACTTTGCTGCTTGCTTTTGTTTCTTCTTTTTTATATAAGTTTTGAATGTAAAAGAAAGGATCATATTTTCACCTGATATGATTGTTTTGACTTGTATCATTCTTCTTTTTTCTATGACTATAATCTTTTTTTTTTTCTTTTTTTTTAAAGAAAAAAAAAAAAACCCCAAAAAACTACCACCTCAATACAGTGTGGCCCGCGGTATGTGCTTATAATATAAGTGTGAGTAAATGTGTTTTTGGTGTGGTTTTTGTGTTGTGTGTGGGTTGTGGGTGTGTGTGTGGGGCATTTGTGTGTGGGTGTGTGTGTGTGTTGTGTGTGTGTGGTGTGTGTGGTTTGTGTGTGTGTTGGGGGTGTGTGGATTTGTATGTGCATTTGCCTCGGGCGTGCATGGGGAGGGGTTGGTAATATGTAGTATGTATGTAGTTGTATTTTTATGTATGATGTTTTATGTATTTATGTTGTAGTATGAGTTGTATGTATGTATGTATGTATGTTGTATGTATGTATGTATGATGTCTGTATGTCTGTATGTCTGTGGTGTGTGTTGGTTTTGTGTGTGTGTGTGTGTGTGTGTGTGTGTGGTTGGTGGTGTGTGTGGTGTGTGTGTTTGTGTTGGGGTTTTACCTAGTTTTTGGGGTGAGTTTTAGTGTTTTTACACACTCTTTTATCCTTTTTTTTGATATTATTTTTATTGTCCCTCATTTAATCATTGTATTTTCCTTTAGTTCCTTCTGAGTTCATTTTGTTGTTATGGTTTTAACAATGTTTTAGCTAGTATTTTTTGGGTGGACTTTTTTTGGTTGCTAATTGTTTTTCATTATGTTTCCTTGGTTTCCTTTTATCTATTTCGCTTCCTTTTTTTTATAATCAAAAAATTTTTTTTGTGGTTCGTTTTTTTCTTCTGAAAGTGTCTTTTTATTTTCTTTTATGTATAATGTCCCCTTTTTCCTTTATGTTGTTTGGTTTTTGCATATAATTTTACTGTTTAGATCTTTTTTTTTGATGTTTTCCCCGAAAGGGCGGGGGGCTGGTGTTTAAAAAAACACATGAGTGTTACATTATCCCGAAAAAAAGAATTTTGCCTTGCCCTTTCCTTGCTTGCCTTGCCTTGTCTCTCTCCTCTCTCTCTTCTCTCTCCCCTTCTCTCTCTCTCTCCTCTTTTCTCTCTCCTCTCCTCTCTCTCTCTTCTCTCTCTCTCTCTCTCTCTCTTCTCTCCCTTTTTCTCTCCTCTCTCTCCTCTTCTCTCTTCCTCTCTCTCTTTTCTCTCCTCTCTCTCTCTCCTCTCTCTCTCCCCCTCTCTTCTCTCTCTCTCTCTCTCTCCCCTTCTCTCTCTCTCTCTTCTTTTCTCTCTCTCTCTCCTTCTTTGTAAGGGCTGGGGGAAAAAAAAAAGGATGCATTTAATGTCACCCATAAAAATGGTTTAAAACAATCACTCAAAATTAACCAAACAAAATATTAATGAATCAATAAAATATTTTAAAAGAATCAAAACAACCAATCACTTATCAACAATAATCAACCATCCCCACTCTTCCATCAGTCTGACTGTGGGGTACTAATGCCCTGCCCTTTTCTAAAATTCTACTTTTTAAATTCCTCTCTAAATTCTATTGGCCCGGCCAAAAACTTTGTCAGTTATTGATGTGCAAAGTTTGGAGGCTACATTTAAATGTTGTTGTGTTGTAAAATTTAAATTTTTGGTTTAGATTGTTTTT
>JASPKP010007397.1:0-12859 GCA_030674155.1 Stramonita haemastoma
CTTTCAGGTGCTTAATGGCAGCACTCCTCTGAATCGAGTATGGCTGCCTAATGCAAGGTATTTAAAAAAACAGTCATACACAAAAACTTTTCTCATCCTTATTCCCCCAAGTGGGGGATGAGTGAGTCCGGCCAATTCGGGTGACTCCAAGTGTTAAGCTGGGGAAACGCACAAAACAAGGGCAGCACAAAACACTTTCGCCATTTTGACAACAATAACTTTTGCTGCTGAGCTTTCAATAAAAAAAAACCATGAAAAGCTGTGGGGGTTTTTGGGGGGGTAGAACGGTCACTCTCATCAGCTGTCATCTTCATTGATCTCAGTCATGAAACCAAAGGGAAGGATGACAATCTTTTTTCCTTTTTAACCACAAGGGGTGTTTTTTAGGCACCATCCCCAAAAAGTAAAAATTTGGGCTCCAATTAAATAAAAGATGGAAAAAAACTTCATGTATGCCAAACCTCACCACTAAAACCTTGAGCTCTACGAGAACAAAAAAAAAAATCCCCCCAAATTCCTACCCCAATACGATAACAATATTGAGAATAAAGTTCTAAAATACCAGAAAATGATGTGGTTTTTTATGAAAAGAACATTAAAACAGTTCCAATACCAAATTTTTTTTGAAAAACTCACCTTTTCACAAAAAACTCTTATACACCTAATCCTTTTTGAAAATCCATCAAAAAAAAACCCACCCCCCTTTTAAAACCCCACACAGACAACAAAAAATCACTTGGTGAAGTTTTCAAAAAAAGATCACCCATCCTGGTCCCTAACTTTGGATCTTTTCATTGTTTTTTCCCCCACAACAACGAAAATTTTAACAATCACAGAATGGTCTAATGCCACACACATAAAAAAACTCACGAAGTTTTAAAATTAGATCACATCATCACTAATAAAACCAAAAAATTTTGGGTTTTAAAAATTTTCCTCAAAAGAAAATCCGTTTAATTAAAAATCTCACCCGGCAAAAATCAAACACACCCCCACCTATTGTAAACATTTTTTCCAAAAAACATCCCCTTCAACCTTGCTAAAATAAGTATGATCTTTAAATTTTTCCACTCTCACACCAAGACTCAAGATGTTTTGTAAAAGATGTGGTTTTTTTCACAGCGTAACGTATCGTCCGCCTTTTTTTCCGTTTTTGGGGAAAAATCCCACTGTTACCCATCAAAAAAGTTTTCCTCACCCTTAAACCCTGCTTGTGAGAGGGAGGCAGGCCTACCTACCTACCACGTACTTAAAATCGCTGAGCTCTTTCCTGAATGAAAGGGGGCCCCCTGGAGCTCAAATTTTCCCCTTTTCATGTATGTATGTATGGGGGTGTTTGTGTACAAGTAGGGATGGGGGGGGTTTTTGGTACATTATTATAGGGGTGTTTGTTTACACATTTTTTTGGGGGGGTTTTGTGACAATGTATGTATGGGGTGTTGTGTATCACATTTTTATGGGGGTTTGTGTACTTAGTATGGGGGGTTTTGGTAAACACATTATGGGGGGGTTTTGTATATACATTATGGGGGGTGTTTTTTTTAAAAACAGTATGGGGGGTGTTTGTGTACATGTAGTATGGGGGGGTTTTTGGGTATAACATGTATGGGGGGGTGTTTTTGTATATCATGTAGGGGGTGTTTGTGTAATTATGTAGGGGGTGTTTGTGTATCACATTATGGGGGGGGTTTTTTGTACAGTATTTGGGGGGTTTTGTGTATAACTGATGGGGGGTTTTTGTACATTTTTGTTGGGGGGGGTGTTTGTGTATACACATTAGGGGGGGGGTTTTTTGTAACAATGTAGTTAAAGGGGGTGTTTGTGTAAACATGTAATTTTATGGGGGGTTTTTTTGTACATTATGTATGGGGGGGTTTTTGTACTTATTATGGGGGTGTTTGGTATAACATGTATGTATGGGGGGTGTTTGTGTACATGTATTATGGGGGGTATTTGTGTATCAATGTATGTATGGGGGTGTTTGTGTACAATGTATGTATGGGGGGTGTTTGTGTATACACATGTATGGGGGTGTTTGTGTAACTGTATGTATGGGGGTGTTTGTGTACATGTATGTTTTGGGGTGTTTGTGTACGTGTATGTATGTTGGGGGGGGGGGGTTGTTTTACATGTATGATGTATGGGGGGTGTTTGTGTAATGTATGTATGGGGGGGTGTTTGTGTTACATGTATGTATGGGGATTTCTGTACATGTATGTATGGGGGTGTTTTTTGTACATGTATGTATGGGGGTGTTTGTGTACATGTATTGTATGTATGTGTATAAGTATGTATTATGTATTAAAGTATGTAGTATGTATGTATGTATGTTGGGGGTGTTTGTGTACATGTATTAGTTTTGGGGGGGGGTTTGTGTCATGTAAAATGTATGGGGGGGTGTTTGTGTACATGTATGTATATAAAGGGGGGTGTTTGTGTATACACATGGGGGTGTTTGGGGGGTTAATGTTGTAGGGGGGTTTGGTTTTTACAGATGGGGGGTGTTGTGTACAATGTATGATGGGGGTTTTTGTGTATTAAGATGGGGGTGTTTGTGTACTGAGTAGGGGGGTGTTTGTGTATTACATTGGGGGGTGTTATGTATACTCATGGGGGTGTTTGGTATTTACATGTATGGGGGTGGGATAACCCGTGGGGGGGTTTGGACATTATGATGGGGGGTGTTTGTGTGCAGTATGTTGTGGGGGGGTGTTTGTGTAGATGTATAGGGGTTTTGTTACAGATGTATGGGGGGTGTTTGTGTGTATGTATGTAGGGGGTGTTTGGTCATTATGATGGGGGGGGTTTTGTGTACGTACATGTGTGTATGGGGGGGTTTTGTTAATGTATGTTGGGGGGTGTTTGTGTATGTACATGTAGTATGGGGGTGTTTGTTATACACATGTATTTGGGGGGTTTTGTGTACATGTATGTATGGGGGGGGTTTTTTTGTGTAAATTACGTATGGGGGGTGTTTGTGTACATGTTACGGGGGTGTTTGTGTACATGTTGGGGGGGTGTTTGTGTACATGTAAAGTATGGGAGGTGTTTGTGTAATGTATGTAAGTATGGGGGTGTTTGTGTCATGTATGGGGGGTGTTTGTGTAAAATGTATAATTTTAAGGGGGGTGTTTTTGTACTATGTACATGTTTTATGGTGGGTTTTGTGTACATGTATGTACAATTTTTATAGGGGTGTTTGTGTATACACATGTATGGGGTTGTTTGTGTACAGTATGTATGGGGGGTGTTTGTGTATACACATGTATGGGGGTGTTTGTGTAATATGTATGAAAGGGGGGTGTTGTGTTATACATGTATGGGGGGGTTTCTGTACATGTATGTATGTATGGGGGGTTTTGTGCATACACATGTATGGGGGGTGTTTGGTACTGTATGTATGGGGGGTGTTTGTGTAATGTATGGTATGTTATGTATGTAGATATGGTATGGGGGTGTTGTTTGTGTACATGTATGTATGGGGGTGTTTGTGTATAAACATGTATGGGGGTGTTTGTGTACATGTTATGTTGTATGGGGGGGTTTTGTGTAATGTATTATGGGGGGTATTTTTGTACATGTATGTATGGGGGTGTTTGTGTACATGTAAGTATGTATGGGGGGTGTTTGTGTACATGTATGTATGTATGGGGGGGTGTTTGTTACATGTAAAGAAATTTAAAGTAATGTATGATTATGTATGGGGGGGGTTTTTTGTACATGTATAGTATCCTTTTCATAGCATGTATGTATGTAAGATGCTGATGTATGTATGTATGTATGTATGTATGTATGTATGAAAGTATGTATGAATGTATGAATGTATGTATGTATGGGGTGTTGTACATGTATTTTGTATGGGGTTTGTGTACAAAGTATGTATGGGGGTGTTTTGTGTACATGATGTTATGGTGTTTGTGTACATGTATTAAAGTATGGGGGCTGTTTTTGTATATACAAAGTAATTTGTATGTATACAGGTACATATGTCAGTTTTTGCATTTCCTTAGGTGATATTTGTTTATCTTATATGTATGTATACAGGTACATATGTCAGTTTTGCATTTTTTTTAGGTGATATTTGTTTGAGTTATCCCTTTTATGTAGTATACAGGTACATATGTCAGGTTTTGCATTTCTTTTAAAAAGGTGATATTTGAGTTCTCTTATATGCATGTACACAGGTACATATGTCAAAGGGTTTTGGCATTTCTTTAGGTGATTATTTCTTTGAGTAATCTTATAATATGTATACAGGTATTTTATGTCAGGTTTTGCATTTCTGTAGGTGAAAATTGTTTGAGTTATCTTATATGTATGTATACAGGTACCTATGTCAGGTTTTGCATTTCTTTGGTGATATTTCTCTGATGATTTATCTTCTTGATTGTGTGTGTCTATAGATTGGTTTCTTATCAGCGTTTTTGAACTGTTTTAAACTGGATTGTTATGTGTTGTTAACTGTCCTGTTGTGTGTTGTTTGACTTGTTTTATTGTGTGTTAATAACTCACTGTTGTGTGTTGTTAACTTATTGTTGTGTAGTTGTTAACTTACTGTTTGTGGGGTTAACTTGTTGTTTTTAACTTGCTATTGTGTGTTGTTAATTACTGTTGTGTGTTTTATTGTAATGTTGTGTGATGTTAACTTACTGGTGCCATTGAGTTAAATTACCGTGTGTTTTTGGTAACTTACTCGTGCATGTTGCTAACTTACTGTTTTGTGTTGTTAACTTTCTGTTTTGTGTTGTTAACTTGCTGTTTTGTGTTGTTAACTTGCTGTTTCGTTTTGTTAACTTGCTGTTGTTAACTTATTGTTGTTTGTTGGGTTAACTTGCTGTTGTGTTAACTTGCTGTTTTGTTAACTTGTTAACTCGCGGCTGTGTGTTGTTAACTTGATGTTTGTGTTGTTAACTTACTGTTGGTGTTGATAACTTGCTATTGTGTGTTGTTAAAATATTTTGTGGGTGTTGTTAACTTCCTGTTGAATGTTGTTTTCCTACTGTTGAAAGTTGTTAACTTACTGTTGTTTGTTGCTAACTTGCTGTTGTGCATTGTTAACTTGCTGTTGGGTGTTAAGTAACTTGCTGTTGTTAACTTACTATTGTGTCTTGTTAACTTGCTGTTGTGTGTTGTTAACTTATTCTGTGTTAACTTACAGCTGTTAACTTCTGTTGTGTGCTGTTAACTTACTGCTGTTTGTTGTTAACTTACTATTATTGTGTGCTGTTAATTTACTGTTGTGTTGTTAACTTACTATTGTGTTTTGTTAGTAACTTGCTGTTGTTAACTTAAAAGTTACTGTTGTTAACTTACTGTTGTGTGGTGTCGACTTTCTGATTAACTTACTGTGTTTTGGTGTTAACATACTGTTTGTGGTGTTAACTTAACTGTTGCGTGTTAACTTTACTGTTGTGTGTTGCTAACTTGCGGGTGTGTGTTGTTAACTTGCTGGTGTGTGTTGTTAACTTACTGATGTTGTTGTTGACTAACTGCTGCCCTGTTGTCAACTAACTGTTTGTGTGTTTCTGTCATGTTACAAAGATGTTACTGACCTTTCTGCATTGTTAACATCTTGTGCGTTGTTAGCTGTTTGGCATGAATTGCTAACTTTCCTGTTTGGGGTTTTGTTAACAGTCCAAACAGGTTTTGTTATCAGTTAACTGTTTTTGTCATGTGCTGTTAACTGTTCAAAGTGTTTGAAGTTTTATTTGGTTTTTCAGAATTGCTGGCCATTGATGTTTTTCAGACAGTGTGTGTGTGTGTGTGTGTGTGTGTGTGTGTGTGTGTTGTGTGTGTGTGTGTGTGTGTGTATTTGTGGTGGGGGTGATGGGATGTGTGTGCAGAGTGTGTGTGTGTGTGTGTGTTGTGTGTGTGTTTGTGTGTGTGTGTGTGTGTTTGTGGGGTGTTTTTGTGTTTGGGTTTTTTGCGTTTGTGTGGGTGTGTGTGTGTGTGTGTGTGTTTGGTGGGGGGGTGTGGATGTGTGTGTGTGTGTGTGTGTGTGTGTGTGTGTGTGTGGTGTTGTGTGTGTTTTGGTTTTGTGGTGTTTGGTGTGGGGTGTTGTGTGGTGTGTGTGTGTGTGGTGTGTGTGTGTGTGTGTTTTGTGTGTGTTTGGTTTGTGTGGTGGTTGTGTGGGTTTGGGGTGTGTGTGTGTTGTGTGGTGTGTGTTGTGTGTGTGGGGTGTGTGTGTGGGTTTGGGGTGTGTTTGCGTTTGTGTGGTGTGTGTGTGTGTGTGTGTGTGTGTGGGGTGTGTGGTTGTGTGGTGGGTGTGTGTGTGTTGGTGTGGGGGTGTGTAAAAACAGAGACAGAGAGACAGAGACTGAGAGAGAAGATAGGACACACAGAGACAGAAAGAGAGACAGAGAGAGAGACAGAGAGAGAGACAGAGACAGAGAGAGAGACACAGAGAGAGATGGAGAGTGGCTTCATTACATCATTTTGTAACAACACCAATTTAATGAAATAATACAAATCTAAGTAAACATGTTTTTTTTTTTATTTAAAAAAAGAACAAATGATCACATGCATGCATGTTTATACATGTTTGGAACAACATACATGCCTTGAAACCAGCAGCTACAACAAATGGATGTCTAGTTTATAAAACAATATGCAGTCATGCACTTGAAAAGCATACCCCCCCTCACCTCACCTCCTTCCCCCCCCTCTCTCTCCCCCCCCACCACCACACACAAACCCAAGCACCCTCATAACAACTCTGATAGAGGACTGGATGTAAAAAAAAAAAAAAAATTTTAAAGCGCAGAGTGGTTATTCCATTATCCTCAATATAAAAATAAATAAATAAATAACACTGAGCAGGTCAGCCACTGTACCCTACACACAAAACACACAACACACAACACACACACACACTATACACACACACACACTCTGTCTCTCTCACACTCACACCACACACACCAACACACACACACACACAACATACACACACACCACACAACAACATACACAACATACACACATATACACACACACACACATACACCCCCTCCCCTCTCTCTCTCTCTCTCACCTCACACACACACACACACACACACACACACACACACACACACACACACACACACACACACACACATGACAAGCCCACTGCAGAGAACCCCTACGGTGTCTGCATGTTCAAGTATCAATACTGTTCAGTGGCTGTTGCTCACAGCCAATATAACCAGCTGTGTGTGTGTTTTGTGTGTGTGTGTGTATCAGGCCTTGCATCAATATTACAGCCATTCAGATATACAATACTGATCAGCGTCCCATGCATTCCCTCCCTGTGCTGAACTTAACATGACTGAAATTTTATCCGGGAAAGCAGTATATCATGGGTAGAATTTGCTGGTAAAGTCAGATTTTTATTTTCCCCCCTGATGAGCGGCATTACAAATGATCACTAGAACACACCACCCCACAGGAAACAACACACAACACACACACACACACACACAATTTCATTTTAATGATTTTTTAAAAAAATCCCTTTCAGTACCTGTAGCTTCTTTTATTGTCAATTGTTACCATACATAGGCAGACTAATGCAGGACTAAAACTGCAGGTGACGTCACTGTACGTTTAAATTTATATAATTTATATATAAAATATATTTTTAAATATATAAAATAAAATTTCATCCACTGAAACCACATATCACAGAATCAAAAGGGGCACTGCAGGCCTGCAACAACCTGTTGAAGAAAAAAAATCCATATTCAAAACCCAAAATAAATAAAAATAAAACCTAAACCCACAAAAAAAAAAAAAAACCATATCCAAAAACCCAAAAAGAAAAAAAAAAACCCATATCCAAAACCACAAAGAAAAAAAATCCATACCCTAAACCCACAAAAAGATAAAAAATCAATTCCAAAACCCACAATATATAAAAATCAATACCAAAACCCAAAAAAGAGATAAAAACCCAATCCTAAACCCCAAAAAAGATAAAAAAATCCTATCCTAAACCACAAAATAATAAAAATCCATACCCAAAACCCCAATGAGATAAAAATCATTCCCCAAAACCCACAAATGCCCTAAGACTAAAACCAGTGCAGTGGGGGTCTTCATGTTAAAACCCCAAAATTTTAAAACTGTTCCATATTATTTTAACCTTCCCGTACTCCCTGGGCCCGACCCTGTACCTCCTGGGTTCACAACCCATACTTTTTTTTTAAGCATAACCGCCCCCATTTTCCCCTGGGGGCAACCCCAACTTTTAGTGGGGCTAACCCGCTCCCATAATTCCGGGTTTACTACCCCATACCGTTAGTGAAGGCATAACCCGCCCCATATCCCCTTGTCACACACCCACGTCTGAAAAGGAACTAAACTCGCCTTCCCTTGCAATGAATCACTAAGTTTTTTCCCTACATCTTTGCATACAACCCTATACTTAAAGCCCACTGACCCCCCCTGGATTTTGTTAACCAAATCTGCATACGGGGGGTTTTGCCTTAGGAAAGGTTGTAAAAAGGGGGAGAGTGCTCTTCCTAAAAAAAATTATACTTGGGTGCATAAAAGGTATGCACTAAAATTTTCCCCGTATGCACTGGAGCTATCCGTAAAGAAAAAAGGGCTTTTTATTTTACGTCACCTGCATAGACCCAGTCTTATGGCCGTTGGTTTACCATGATGAATATAATAAAATAATAATAATAATTTTAATAAAAATAATAATAATAATAATAAAAAAATTTTAAAATGATAAAAATAAAAATTTTTTTTTAAATAATAAAAAAAAAAATAATAATAATAATAATAATAATAATTGCATCAGAACATTTGCACACATGCGATCCTTTTCCGCTTTTCAAAGAGTAGCAACCCATGGCTGTGGAACAATGACAAATTTACAAAAATGCGTACGACGGGACTAATAAAAAACGCAAAAGTCTTATTCTTTTACCTCTTTAAAAAAAAAAAAAATCAAAAAAAAAAAATCAAAATTATGTGCACGTAAACACGATTTAAAACCACATTCAAAGATAGTCCCACACACGCACAGACCCCAAAACACATGCCATCCACTTCAAAAAAGAATTTTAAACTTATTCATAAAATACCCAGAAATAAAAAAAAAGACTACTTTTTTGGGCAAGACCGCATGCATCATGCAGCACACGGCACGCATCGCAGAATACATGTGCCCACGTTCGCGCACCCCGGGGCACCCCCCGCATCCACGCGCCAACCAACACACCACACAAAATTTGGGCACCACACCATGCGGGGCCCGCGCGACACACACCACACACAATTTGCCTCAAACTCTCAAAAGTACTATCATGTGGGGCCTACCCCAAAAATTAGCAGCGACAAAAATTCCCCCTACAAGGGAACAGGGTCCTAGCAACCAAGATGAAAGGGAGGCCCAAAAAGGGTGTGACGTCTTTTTGATGTTGTAATGAGTAACCCTTCTTTCAGGGTAGGGGTGGTACACACCCGGACGTACGGGGATTAAAATCAATTAATATTTCTAATTAACACAAAAAAACCCATTCTGTGTGCAAATTTTGCTGCGTTTGCACGGGGGGCCTTGGTTTTATAAGTCTCCCCTGAAACTTTTGGGGGAGTGGGTTCAGTACGATTAAACTCCAGGGGGAAAAACCCCCTTGAACAGGATTTTTGGGTGTGGATTTGTTACATTACACTGTTTCCCCCGCTATGTGGGCAACCTATTCCATTTCAGGAATGAGAAAGTCTTTGAAAATTTCGTAGGGAAAAAGGGGGGTGCCCCCTACAAACCCTGGTTTGTTTGATTTTAAACATTTTGATTTTTTGCTAACCTAAAAGATGGGGGCGGATAAAACTGAGGGGGAGCCTGTTGTCCAGAGACAACCTGTTGCTACCTATCAATTCCAATGAAGGGTGAAAACAACACGGGCTCACATCTGTCAATGTTGAACACACTTTTTTTTTTTTTTTTTTTTTTACCACTTTATGTCACGCAATTTCTCTGTATGAAAAATTTTGGGGTGCTCTCCCCCCGGGGGGAAAAGTGCATTGCCACAAGTGCAGCGCCTACCCTTTTTTTTTTTTTTTTTTAGAGATGGTTTTTAAACACGAACCGGGGTGCATGCTGGGTTTTTTTTTTATTTGTCCTCCGTCCTACCGGCCCGATGGGCCCCTCTTCCCAAAGGCGGAACGGGGTTTTTAAAAGTGTCGCAAGATGTTCTGATGCGTCACCACACGGACCAGGGTTTATAGTTCATTGAAGGCTTTGACATTCAGTTCGATTTTTTCATCAAACTGGGAAGAAAGGGCGAGGGTGGGTATGAACCAAAAACTCACGTTTTCTTGTTGGCGGCAAAAATTTTAACCATCCCCGCCACCCCCCTTCCCCAATTACCACTATACCATACCTACATGGCTCACCGTGCACTGTCTGAACACACTATACCTATAAACCCCACGTGGGCTCACATTCTGGCACTTGTCGGGAAAACACTATACCTATACCTCACGTGGGTCACTTTGTGCCTGTTTAACCACTATCCTATACCTCCGTGGCTCACGTCTGTGCACTGTTGAACACACTATCCCATACCTCACGTGCTCAATCTTCACTGTCTGAAAACCCCTAACCATGCGCCAATGGCTGGTAAAATTGTTCATTTACGATAAAAATGCCCAGCTAGTGGGAGGGAATATCATCTACAACAAAAGCACAATGGGTGGCATGGTAAGAATACAAAAAAAATCTTATATCATGATGTAAAAAACCCGAGGAATTTATGCTCCATCACCACACCAGGCAAATCAAACCAGGGTAATAAAAATCAACCAGAATTTTAAAAATTTAATCAACAAATATTTCAACAAATACAGTTTCCATATCAAAGTACGACTCAAATTTTAAAAAAAATTTATGTTAAAATGTAAGCATGATAAAAATTCTGATATTTGACAAATCATTTTTTTTTTTGGGGAAGGGGGGGGGGGGGGTTCTTAATAAAAACCCTTGTTCTTGTCCTCCTCGATTTTTTACAAAACACATACCAAAACACCACACACAAAATTTAAAACCACACCCACCACCACACATAAACACCACACACAAACCCAAAAATAACACACAAACACACACACCACACACACACAACACACACACAACACAAACACACCCACAATAACACACACACACACACACACAACCACCACAAAACACCACACCACAACCACCCACACACACACCACACATAACACACACACACAACACACACACACACCACACAACCACACACACACACCACCCACAATAAACACCACAAAACACACACACACACACACACAACACAACACACCACACAAACCCCACAACACACATAACACACCACACACACACACACACACACCCCACAAAACAAAAACACCACACACACACACCCACAGACCCACAAAAACACACAAACACCACACACCCCACACACAACAAAACACAACCAAAACACACACACACAAACACACAACAAAACCCCAAACACAAACAACACACACACCACACACACACACACACATACACACACACACACAAAACACACACCACACCACCACACACACACACACAAACACACACACACACACAACTCCCCCACACAACAACACACACACACAACACCACACAAACCCACACACAACAAAACACACAACACACACACACCACACAAACACAAAAACACCACACACCACACCCCCACACAACACACACAACACCACAACCACCATGCAAAAAAACAATCAACCAAAAAACCTTAATTCCCAAAACATATTAAAATTTTATATATTAAATCTTTGCATTCTTTTAGATATGGAAAAAAAAAAAACCCCGAACCAAAAGCAAAAGAGAATTTTCCTTTTTTTTTTTGGTTTTTTTATACCCGGTCCTTACACACAATGAAAAAAAATACCAAACAAAAAAATCCCAAGAAAAAAAAACACCCCCATCACTTTCCGAACAAATGATTCATTTTTCCAAGAAAATACTCTTTTTCTCATCCTTTCTGTTTTTCCATTCGAAAGCCACTTTACCTTTTGGAAAAAATCTGCAGTCAGTATTACCCACTGCAAATGGTCAATACGATTCTGTAATTTTTTTATTTATTCTTTTACATCAAGGAAATTTGGCAAAAAGCACATGTTTTTTTTTAACGGCCAAGTCCCCCCGTGTAGCAGTTTTTTAAATCTTGTCATCTGTTCCCACTGGCAACAAGGTCCTTACTCTTTTTAAAAAACCCTAGGCCTTAAATTTCCCCTTTAGAATAATACACAACAGAAACAAATATCATGTTAAAACCCCTAAAAATTCATATTTAGATTTTTCAAAAACAATCATACCCCATACATCCCGAAACAAAATTTTTTTTTTCCCTTTTTATTTCAAAAGGAAATGAATAAAGCACTTGTGTCTTTTTTAATCCCTCCCCCTTGTTTTTCACTTTTTGTAAGTAACGGGCCAAATGGTGCATAGAAAAATCTTTCCCCCCGGTAAAACCCCTTGAAACACGCCAAGGGAAAATAAAAAAAAAAAAAAAAAAAACCCCGTCAGCGATTCTGCAGCACATGCTCCCCTAAAATACACCATAGTTTAAATAAAAAGCCCCGTTGGTTTACATCCCCGGCTTTAACACCCTGTGGTCACCAAAATAATCACCTACCCCTTTATCCCCCTACCCCGAAACACCTTGGTTAAAGGAAAACCTGTATTTGAAATTAACTTATTTGATTATTTTTTAAAATAAAAAAATAATAATACAGGAATTATTATGCTATAATCTTGTAAAACAAATCAAAGGCTTGCATTCGACCTATACATCCAAAAAGGAATTTAAAAAAATCTTTTTTGGTT
>JASPKP010007398.1:0-12858 GCA_030674155.1 Stramonita haemastoma
TTCTACTTTTTTCCTTTTAGGTGGAAAGGGGGCAGTTGGGTTTTGGTTTTGAAAAGGGTTTTAAATATTGAATTTTTTAAAATGGGGAAAAGGAAAAACCAGCGAGTGGGGCTGGAAAAGGGTAAAAAGCGGTTTGGGGCAATTGTGGGGATTTCTCCTTTTGGGGCAGTGAGGGTAAAAATTTTATAGTTAGGAAAAAAAACAAAAAAAAATTTAGGGCAGCTGGAGGGGGTTTCCCGTAAATTTATATGCGTTTTCAAAGCATTTTTTTAAATTTTCGTGTTTTCGGAAAAGCTTTTCGTTTTTTATGCGTAAAAAAATAGTGATTTTTAAAATGTATTTTTTCCGTTAAAAAGGTTTTTTTTTGGAAAAATTGTATCCCAAAAAAAAATTTTGGGGTGGTGTTTTGTGTGGGGTTTTTTGGGGTGTGCGAGGGGGGGGCGCGGGGGCCGGGGTAGGTTTTGTTTTTTTGTGACAAATTTTTTTTTTTGGAAATTAAACATATTGATGGTTTTTTAACAAAAAAATGAAAAAAAAGTAGCTATTTTTGTTTTTCTTTTTTTTTGATTCGAAAATTTTAAAGGGGTGTTTATATTGTAATTGGGCCCCTTTAGGGGGGTTTGGTTTAAAAAAAGTTTTTTGGGGCTTGGGCTTGACCCTTTAAAAAAAAGGGACCCTGGGTTTGTGGAAAAAAACCCAAAAAAAACCCGTATTTTTTGTTTTCCCCGTTTCATAAAAAAAATCTTTTAAAAGGGAGAATATTAATTTGTTGGGCGGGGTGGGGGGGCAACTGAAATTTGGGGAAAAAAAAAAAAAGAACCCAGGTTCTAGGGCGGGGGGGGGGGGGTTTTTAACCCCCCAATCTGATTTCAAAAAAACCCCGTGGGGGCCCTGAAAATCGTGGGTTCAAAATTTTCCCACGTTTTTTGTTTTTGGGGGGAAAAATTTTTGGGGGGGAATTTTTTTTTCAAATACTTCCCGGGTCAACTTTAAAATGGGGAAGGGGCCTGCCCGTGCCCTTTCTCCCCCTTTATGTTTTATAACCCCAAATTTTCCAAAAAAAGACAAAAAAAAATTTGAAATTGACATTCTCCCAAGGGGTTTTAAAAAATTAAAGTGTAGGGGGCCTTGGGCCCAAAGGGGCCCTTAAACTCCCTTCATGTATATTAAAAACACGCAAAGGAAAAAAAAATTTGGGGGGTTGCCAAAATACCGTAATACATGTCCGTGTTTCTCGGTTTTGGGTTGCGGAAAAACCACGAAAAATTTAAACCCCGGGGGGCATTTTCCCGCCCCCCAAAAAAAAAGAATGGAAACTGGGTTTTGAAGTCAGAATGTTGGGGCGGCGGGGGGCCAGGGAAGGGATTTTTTTCCCCGCAGGGGGGGTTAAAAAGCAAAAGAAGGAAAAAACCAGGGGCCCCCCCTGTTCAAAAAAGGCAGAAAAAAAAAAGGGGAGGGGTTAAAAAAAAGAAGGGGTTAAAAAAAGGAAAAAAAAAAGGGAAAGGGGGGGAAAACCCCCAAAAAAAACAAACAAAATAGGGGGAAAGTTGGGGGAAAAACCCCACCCCCCAAAAACAAAGGGAAAATTTTTGGGGGGGGTTTTTTAAAAACCCCCATTTTGCTTTTTCCCCTTGGGGTTTTTTTTCTTTTTCCCCGTTTAAGGGTTGGGGGGTTGGGAGGGGAAAAGGGGGAAAAATCCTACAGGAAATTTTTGGGGGGAAACAAAAAATTCCCAAGGGGGAAAAAACGTAAAAAGGCTTTTCGAGTTGGAAAGGGGTTTTACATGTTGTTCCCCTTTTATTAAAACCCATGTTAAAAAAAAAGTAATTTTTAGGGTTGGGGTTTTTTTTCCAAAAAAAGGTGGGGCTTTCAAAAGGGGAAAATGTTTTTTATTCCTATATTTTTTTAATTTTTTTTTAAATTTTTTTTATTTTATTTAATTTTTAAAATTTAATTTTTTTTTTTAAAAAAAAGGGGAAAAGGAAAAAAAAAGGGAATCATAAAGCTTTTTTTTTTACAAAATTTCCCGTTGTTTTTTTTGCAGTTTTTGGGAAAATTTCAATCTGGTTTTTACCAAAACAAAACGATGGCCCAATCTTACGAAAAAACGGGAAAAAGGATTTAACGTGGGGGCGCCAAAAAAATGTTCTTGGGCGGTTTTGGGGTTTTGCCCCAACGGGGGGGGGGGCCCCCGTTTTATTTTGGTTTTTCATTCCGAAAAAAACTTTTGGGGGGGGGTTGGGGGGTAGTTTCTGATGTTTTTGGCCCCCAGAGGGGGAAAAACTTTCCTTACCCGGGGGAAACCCAACCCCCCGGGGGCGTTAAAAAAATTTCGAGCGCAAAAGTCCTGACCCAAATTTTGGGGGATTTTTTTTCCCCCTCCCTTGGCCCAAGCTTTGGGGTTTTTTCAGATGGTGAAAATTTTTTTCCCTGTTGGGAAAAACCGGGTTTTTTTTTTTTTTTTCCCCCCCATTAAAGGGTTTGTGTATTTCGAAACCCCGGGGGGGTGAAATCTGAACAAACCAACCAGTCTCCCCTGGATTGAAAAAAAAAAAATTTTTTTAAACCCGGCTTTCTGGGGGACCGGGTATGGGATAAAGGGGCGGGGGGTACTTAGTGGGTTCCAAAAAAATTTTTTTCCCCGGCCAAGAGAAGGGGGAAAAGAGGGGGGGGGGAAGAGGGGGAGAGGAGGAGAAGAAGGGGGGGATGAAGAGGGGGGAGGGGGAGGGGGAGGGGGGAGAAGGGAGAAAAAGGGGAGAGGGAAGGGGGAGAGAGAGGGGGTAGGGGGAAAAAGGGGGGGAAGAGAGGGGAGGGGGAGAGGAATAGTGCATACGTGCTGGTTTTTGGGGGAAAGGGCCCCGCGAAAAAATGTTTTGTGTTGTGTTTGTGTTTTGTGTGTTTGTTTTGTGTGTGGGGGTGTTGGTTTTGTGTGTTTTGTGGTGTGTGTTTATTTTTTTTAATTTTTTTATAACGAGGAAAAAAAAAGAAAAAGCAATTTTTGTTTTCTTTTTTTTCCAATTTCCCGGGCCCCCTGTGTATGGGAGTTTTGTTTAAAAATAGTTTATCTTTTTCCCCAACCGGGCCAAAAAAACAAATTTGGGGCCACTCTTACGAAAAAAGGGGGGGGAAACCCGGAAATTTAAAAAGTGTGGGGCAAAGGTGTGTGAGAAGGGGGGAGGGAGGGGGAGGGAGAAGGAGGAAGGGGGGGGAGGGGAGAGAGGGGAAAAAGGGGGGGAAGGGGGAGGGGGAGGGGAGGGGGAAGGGGAAGGGGAGAGGGGGGGGGAGAGGGGAGAGGAAGGGGGAACCCTTTTGGGGTGGGGATTTTTTTGGGGTTTTTGTGGGGGGGTTTTTTTTTTTTGTTTTTTTTTGGCTGTTGGGGTTTTTTTTTTTTTTTTTATAGGGGCATTTTTGTATTTTTAGGGGGGTTTTTTTTGGAAAAAAAAACATGTTGGTTAAATTTTAATTTTTTTGGTTTAAAAAATTTTTTTTTTTATGGGTTTTTTTTTTTTAATTTTTTATTTTTTTTTTTTTTTTTTTTTTATTTTTTTTTTAGAAAGAGGCCTTTTAAAGAAAAAAAAAAAAAACAAAAAACGGGTGCTTACCAAGTCCCAAACTAAAATAAAAATTTTTAAATTTTGGCTTTGAACCCTTTTTTTGACTTAATACCCCCACCCCAAACCCCCCCACCCAACCCCCCACTTCCATCCCCCCCCTCCCCCCCCCCAAAAAAAGTCATTTAACCCCAAAAAAAAGGTTTAAAAGGGTTCCAAAGAAATTCCCATCCAGTTTTTGTTTTATAGATCTATTTGATTTAAAAACGATCTGTTTTCCCCGGGCTGGTTTTCCAAAGCGGTAAGGAAACCCTTTGGGAAAAAGTGGTTTAACCCCTTGAGGGTTTTTCCCTTTTCTTTAAATTAAAATTTTCTTCAGGCTTTCAACAGGATTAAAAACTCATTTTCCCTTTGTAGGTCTGGAAAGATGAAAGGGGTTTTGCCCCCCCATTTTCGTTTTATATTTCCCCCCCAAAAACGGAAAAAAAGGAAAAAAAAAAAAAAAACAGGGGGGGTTTTTTTTTTTTTTTTTGGCCAGGGTTTTTTTGATTTATGAAAACTAACCTTGTTTCCCCTTCATTGGGTTTGGGGTTTCCAAAAAAATTTTTAGGGAACGCAGTTTTTTTTTTTTTCCCCCCCCCCAAATTTCCTTTTCTGTTTTGGGCTAGAGCTTTCCCAAATTTTTTTTTCCCGGGGGTTTTAGGGGCTTTTTTACTTTGTGGAAAAAGTTTTTTTTTTTTTTTCCCGGGGCCGTTAAAAAGGGGAAAGGGAAAATTTTCCCCCCAAATTTGGGGAAATTTTAAAAACTATTTAACCCGAAACACCAAAATTCAAAATTTCGTTTTTTTTTTTTGTTAAACCATTTTTAAACCGGCCCCCAAAAAAGGCCCAAATCTTCTCAAAAAAAACAGAAAAAAAAAAACTGTTTTAAAAAGTTTCTGGGTGTCTGCGTCTTTTTCGCCCCAACCGGGAGGGGCCCCGGGGTTTTTTAGTTTTTTAATCGAAAGGGCTTTTTTTGGGTATTTTAAAAATCCAGGGAAAAAAAATCCTTTGAAAAAAGGGGCCCCTCCGCGGAACGCTTAAAACCCGTAAAAAAAACTATTCCCCCCCCCCTTCCCCTGGAAACCCCCCAGGGGGAAGAGAAATTTCTTTTTTTTTTTTTTCTTGAAAAAAATTTGGAAAAAAAAATTGGGGATGTAAAAATTGGGAAAAAAAGGCACTTGGGATAAATTTTGGTTTTTTTATGTAGGGGGCAAAAAAAAAAAGGGTGAGAAAACCATTTTCGTTTGTTTTTTTTGGGGGTTTTTTTTTGGGTTTTTTTTGTTTTTTTCCCCGAAAAAAAAAAGGTTTTATTTTTTAAAGGAAAAATGCTTATAGGTTTTTTGGGTTTGGGGGGATAAAAACAAGGGTTATCTAATCTATAAAAAAAAGGTGTATTGGGCCCCCTTTTTTTTTTTAGGTAAAAAAAAAATTTGGGGGGGCCATTTTTCTGAGGTTTTTGTTAAATTTTTTTAAATTTTTAAAAAACCCAAAAATTAAAATCCCCAAAAAAGATTTCTTTTGTGTGAAAAAAAAATTTTTTTGGGGGTCTTCCCCCGGGGGGGGGCGGGGGGGTCGCACCCCAAAATTTTAAAAAGCAAACCAAAAAACCATGATTTTTTCCCCCCGTTTCCGTCTGGGGACATGGGATTTTTTTGTGCATTCCCCCAAATGTAAAAATTTTTTTTGAAATTTTTTAAAAAATTTTTTCCAAGGAAAAAAACCCCCTTGGGTTTTCTTTTTGGGTTTTTTTTTAAAGTGGGGCTGAGGGGGGCCAAAGGTTTGCGGGCCCAAAAATGAACCCCCGGTTTTTTTGTCTCATTTTTAAAAAAGGGGAAGCGCCCCGAAAACCCCCCCCTTCAAAAAGGCTAAGGGGTTGGGGGGAAAAAAAAAGGTTTTTGGCTTGGGGGAAACGAAAAACCCTTTAAAAAATTTTTTTCTTTTCAGGGGGTTTTTTTGATTAAAAAAAATTTAAAGTAACCACCAATCTAAAAAGAAGAGAAAAAAAAAAAAAAGGGGGCCCCTTTGCCTGAGAAATTGTCCTTTTGGTTTTTTGGGGTGGGGGAAGGGGGGGGGGGAATTTAAAATTTTAAATAAATTGGGTAAAAAAAAAAATAGGGGTGGAAAACCCTTTGGGGCTTTTTTTTTTTTTTAAAAATTTTCCCTAAAGGGGTTTTTTTTAACTTCGAAAAAAGGGGAAAAAAGTGTGCACAATTTTTGCTAAAAAAAAAAAAAAAAAAAAAAACAAAAAAACTAGATCTTTGAGCGAAAAGAATTAAAAAAAAAAACTACCTTTGTTTTTGTTTCTGGGGGGGAAAAAAATGTATTTTTTTTTGGGGGGATGGGTTTCTTTTTTGTCTTTTCCCCGGTTTTTTTTTGCCTCTCCCTATCTCTTTTCTGGCTTTTGTTTTTTGTGTTCCCATCTATCTTTTAAACTAAACTTTTAATTTTTTCTTAAACTATTATTTTCTACTAAACTATCTTTTCCCATTATCTTTTTATTTTTTTTCCCAACTTTTTTATCCCTTTTTAAACTATTCTAAAAAACTTTCTATTTTAAAAATTTTTATCTAAACTATCTTTTTCTATCTTTAAAACTAATCTAAAACTTTAACTTCTAAAACTATTTTTGTCCCCGTTTGGTTTGGCCTTCCTCTCCCTTTACTTAATTTTTGTTTTTTTGGGCCCGCCCTTTTCCCCTTCTGGTCTGTCTCTCTCTCTGCTTTTCTTTTTGCCTTTTCTCCTTTTCTCTTTCCCCTTTTAACCCCGGGGGCGCCCGGGCGCCCTGTGTTAAAAAAAAGTTTTTGGATTAAAAATTTTTTGTTTAGTTTTTTTTTGTTCTTTTTTTTTTTTCCCCGTTTCTTTTGAAAAAAATTGGAAAAATTTAAACTTTTTCCCCTTTTTTTAGGCCCTTGAGAAGAAATTTTTTAGGGGGGGTCGGACATTGGGCGAGGGGTTTTCCCAGGCCTTTTTTTTTTTGGGGTGGGGGAATTTTTTAAACGGGAAAAAAAAAATTTTAAATTTTTGGGTTTGAAGTGGTTTCCCCAAAAAAACTTTTTTTCCCCTTTTTTTTCAAAAAACCTTTGCCATTTTTGTGCTGATTTTATCGCTTCACGATTTAAAAATTTTTTTTCCCCAAATTTAATAAAACGCCCCCATAAAAAAAATAAAAATTGGGTTAAAAAACAAAAACATTTTGGTTTTGAAATCAAAAAAAATTGGGCCCCTGTCCGAAAAAAAAAAATTTTAAAAAACGTTATCAAGGCCAAAATGCCTTTAAGGTCAAATGACCAAAAAAAGCTGGAAACAGTTCAAAGCTTTCCCAAATTTTCTTTGGGGGGGGGGGCCGTTTTTTAATCAGGAACCCCAAATTCCAAGGGCCCGAAGTTTAATTTCCCGGGGTTGCCCCCAGACAAAAAAAAAAAGCCTGTCAAAAAAAAAAAAACACCTTTTTTTTTAAATAAAAAAAAAAATCCCACCCCAAAAATCCCAATGATCAAAAAACTAATTCCCTCTCCCCTTTGGTTTCCCTTTAAATTTTAAAAAACCCGTATGCCCGTGGGGGAAAATTTGTGAAACCCGGGAATTTCTGATTTTGGAAAAAGGGGAAGGGGGTTTCAGGGGGAAATTGAGGAAGGGGAGCCCCTTTCCGGGGGGACCTCCCTTGGGGGGATTTTCCTAAGAGGGCCAAAAAAGGCCCAAAAGAAAGGGGCCGTTGGGTTTAAAAAAGAATCCCCAAAAAAAACTATTGGGCCCCACCCCCTAAAAAAACCCTTAAAAAAATTTTTAAAAAAGGGAAACCCTTTAAAAAAAACAAATTTGGGTTTGGGGGGTTTTCAAAAAAGGGGGCCGAAAAAAAGGGTTTTCAAAGGGCAAAAAAACTTTCAAAAAGGCCCCCTTTTCCAAGGGAGGGGAAAAAAAAAAGGGGAAAACCCCCAAGGAAAAAATGGAGGGGGAAAAAAAAAAACAATTTAGCGGGGTTTACCCGGCCTAAAAAATCAAAAAAAAAAAATTTTTGGAAAAAGGCAGAAAAAAAAAAGAGGAAATTTGGGGGGGGGAGTTTGGGTTGGTTTAAGGTCCCCTTCCGGGGGGTTGGCCCCCCCGGTGCCAGGGGGGCTAAATTATTTGAATAGATAGGGTAGATAGGGGGGGTATAAGATAAAATTAAAATAGGGTAGATTTGAAAGATAGATAGATAGATAGAAATTAAATTAGATTTGATAAAAAAGGATAGAGATGATAGAGAGGATTTAGAGATAAGGGGATAGGGGGAGATAGATTAAAAATAAGGGTTTGAGAGTTTTTAAAAAGGGTGAATTTGAAGGGGGGGGGGGATAGGGTAGAAAAGAAAAGATAGATAAATTAAGGGTTTGGGGAGGGGAAAATAAGGGTTTGATTTGGGTAGGAAAAAGATAGATAGATTTTGATAAAATTTTGGGGGGTTTTGGCCCGGGGGCCCCCTTTTTTATTAATAAAAGGCCCCCCCCCACCTTGGGGAAAATTCTGTGCTTTGGGAAATTTTTCCCCCTCTTTTTTTCTATCCCTCCCCTTTGCTTTTGGGCCCTTTTTTCCCTTTTTAATTTTTCTTGTTATCTTCCCCCCTTAAAACTATTTTCGCCCTCTTTGTCCCCTTTTTCCCCCTTTTTTTTTTCCCCCCCGAAAGGGCGGGTGATAATTTCCTTTTCCCCTGGCGGAAAATTTTGAAAGCCCCCTTTGGGGCCCCCCGGGGGGCTTGCCAGGCGGCTTAAACGGCAGCGCAAAAGCATTTTGAAACCCCCATAAAGAAAAAAGACCGCCCGGGTTAAGGGCCGGGGGGGGGGCGGAAAAAGGGCCTTTTGTTTGGTTTTAGAAAAAAAAATTTTCGGTGGCAAAAAAATTGGGGGGCGGGGCCCGGGGGTTTTATTTGGGCCCAGGGGGGATAATTTTTTTCCTGGGGTTAATATCAGGGGGCGGGGCCTTTAAAAAAATCCCCCCAAAAAAAATTATTTTATGGGGGCTTTAAACCGGGGGGCTCCGTGTGCCGGGGGCGCACCCCCGAAAAAAAAATCTTGGGGCAACCAAATTTTTTTAAAAATTTTCCTGTTCCCTTTTTTCTTTAAAAAAAGGCCCTCGTGTGGCCCCGGTTGGGGAAAAAAAAAGGGGCAGTTAAAAAAAAAGTGCATACCACACGGGGGGGGGCTGGGGTTTTAAAAAAAAAACAAAAAAGGGGGTGGGGGAATTTTTCCCTTTTTCCCTTTTGAAAAAAAAAAAAAAATAAAAAAAAAAAAAAAAAAAAAAAAAATAAAAAAATTGATGGTTTTGGGCATAAAAGGGGGCGAAGGCTGGAAAACAAAAATAAAAATCTATTTTCTCCCCAAAAAAAATTTCAAACCTTTCCCGGGAAAAAAACCCCTTATAAAAATTTCCGCCCCCCCCCTTTCCCCCTTCGTTTTTCAATATTTTTTCCGTCGATTTTTGGGTTAAAAATAAATGGGCCGGGGGTTCCCGATTTATTTTTTTTTTTGAAATTTCCCCCTTTCAGGTTTTACCTTTCAGGGTTTTTTTTTCCTGTGGAAAATTTAGGGGGCTGCCCCCCCGGGGGGGCGGGTTTTTCTATAAGAGCCAAACGTCAACCCCTTTTTTTTCCCCCTTTTTCCCCTCCCGGTTTAAAAAATAATTTTTTTTTTCCAATTTAAATGTGTGTGGGGGTTGTGTTTGGTTGTTTTTGTGGTTTTGTGTTTTGTGTTGTTGTGTTTGGGGTGTGTGTGTTTGTGTTGTGTGGTTGTGGTGTGGTGTGTGTGGTGTTTTTGTTTTGTTGGTTTTTGGGGTGTTGTGTTGGGTTTTGTGGGGGGTGTGTGTGTGTGTGTTTTGTGTGGGTGGTGGTGTGTGGGGTTTGTTTTGGTTGTTTGTGTGTGTGTGTGTGTGTGTGGGGTGTGTTGTTTTGTGTGGGGTGGTTTTTGTGTGGGGGTGTGGTGTGGGGTTTTTTGGGGGGGGGTCTCTTTTGTCTTTTTGTGGTTTAAGGGGGTTGGGGGGGTGGGGGTGTTTTGTGTGGGTTGTGGGGTGTGTTTGTGTGTGTGTGTGGTGTTGTGTGTGTGGGGTGTTTGTTTTTTTGCAAAAAAACTTTGCCAAGGGGGCCAAAAATTTTTTATTTCCCCGTGTTTTTTGTTTCGTGTGCTTGGGGAAAGGTGGGTTTTTTTAAAAACAAGGGGCTCCAAATTTATTTAATCATCCCCAAAGATTACCCCCCCCAGGAAACCCCCCAAATCGGGGGAAATTTGTGGGGGGGGGCCCAAAACCACACAACCCCAAACCCCCCACCCCCAAAAAAACAAAAAAACACAACCCCCCAAAACCCCCCCACCCCCCCAAAAAAAAACCCCAAAACAAAACAAAAAAAAAAAAAAAAAAAAACCCAAAAAAAAACAACCCCAAACAAAACACAAACACCCAAAAAAAAACCCCCCCCCCAAAAAAAACCCCCCCCAAAAAAAAAAAACACACAAAAAACCCCACAAACAAAACCCAAAAACACACAAACCCCCCAAAAACCCCCACCCAAAAAAACCCAAAACCCCCCCACACAAAACCCCCACACAAACCCCCCCAAAAAAAAAAACAAAAAACACACCCCCCCCACAAAACCCCCCCCCCACCAAAAAACCCCCCCAAACCCAAAAAAAAAACCCCCAAAAACCCCCCCCCCAACCCCCCCAAAAAAAAAAAACCCTAAAACCCGGGGGGTTTTTCCCCCCAAAAATTTTTTAAAAAAAACCCCCCCAAAACCCCCCCCCCCCAAAAAAAAAAAAACCCCTTTAAAAAAAAAGGGGGGGGGGAGGGGGGGTTAAAATTTTAAAAAGGGGGGGGGGGGGTTTCCCCCCCCCCCCCCCCCCCAAAAATTTTTTTTTTTTTTTAAAAAGGGGGCCTTGGGGTAAAAACCCCCCCCCCCCCCCCCCTTCCCCATTCCCCCCCGGGGGGGGCCCCCCCCCCCCCCAACCCCCCCCCCCTTTTTTTTTTCCCCCCCCCAATTCCCTTCCCTTTTTTCCCCCCCCCCCCCCCCCCCCCCCCCCCCCCTTTTTTTTCCCCTGTTTTTTTCTGCCTTTTTCCCAAAAAAAAAAAGGGGCCTAAAGGGGGAAAAAATTTTTTTCCCCCCCCTTTTTAAAAGGGGGGGAATTTTTTTTTTTTGGGGGGTTTTTTTTTTTCCCCCCCCCCAAAACCCTTTTTCCCCCCAAAAAAAAGGGGGGGAAAAAAACCCCCCAGGGGCCCCCAAAAAAAAAAGGGGAAAAAAAAAATTTTTCCCAAATTTTTTTTAAAAAAAAAAAAAGGGGGGGGGGGGGTTTTTTAAAAAAAAAAAAAAAAAAAAAAAAAATTTTAAAAAAAAAAGGGGGAAAAAATGAAAAAAAAAACCCCCTTTATTTTTTTTTTCCCCCAAAAAAAAAAAAAAAAAAAAAAAAAAATTTTTTTTTTTTTTTTTTTTCCCCCCTTTTTTTCCCCCCCTTTTTTTTTTTTTTTTTTTCTTTTTTCCCCCCTTTTTTTCCCCCCTTTTTTTTTTTTTTTTTTTTCCCCCCCAAAAACCCCCGAAAAACCCCAAAAAAAAAAAATTTTTTTTAAAAAAAAATTTTTTTTGGAAATTTTTCCCTTTCCCCAAATTACTAATTTACCCAACCCTTTTTTTTTTCCCTTTTTTTTTTTTTTTCCCCTTTTTTTAAATTCCCTTTCTCCCCCCCTTTTTTTTTTTTTCCCCCCTTTTTTTTAAAAATTTTTTTCCCTTTTTTTTCCCCCCTTTTTTTTTCCCCGGTTTTGGGGCCCCCCTTTTTTTAAATTTAAAATTTTTTTTTGGGGGGGGTTTTTTTGGGGGGGGGGAAGGGGGGTTTTTCCCCCCCTTTTTTTTTTAAAACCCCCCCAAAAATTTTTTTTTTTTCCCCCCCTTTTTTTTTTGGGGGGGGGTTTTTTTTTTTTTTTTTTGGTTTTTTTTTTTTGGGTTTTTTTTTTTGTTTTTTTGCGTGCTGGCTTTTCGGGGTGTTTTGTGGGGTGTGGTGTGGGGGTGTTTTTGTTTTGGGGTGTGTGTTTGTTTGTTTGGGGTTTTTGTTTTTGGTGTGTGGGGTTGGGGGTAAAAAAATCTTCAATTTTAAAAAGGCTTTCCACTTTAAAAATGAAAACCCCGGGGGGGAAAAATAAAGGGAAAGGGGAAATGGGTTTGGGGTTTGGGGAGTTTTGTTTGTTAGTTAGTTTTGAGAGGGGGGAAGGGGGAAAAGAGGGGGAGGGGAGGGGGAGGAAGGGGAGAGGAAAAAAGAATGAAGGGAGGAAAAGGGGAGAGAGATTAATTTTGTCCCGGTGTTTTGGTTTTCGGGGGGTGTTCGGCGTTTTTGTTTTGTTTGGGATTTTTACATTTTTCTGTTTTCTAATAATAATTTTAAAAAGTTGTTGATTGTTTCCCCACACCGCCCCAAAAGCACCCACACACACCACACACCCCCAACCCCACACCCCAAAACACAAAAACACAAACACACAAACACACAAACAAAACAAAAAACACACACACCCCACACACACACACACACACACGCGGGGTGGGGGGGGGAGAGAGAGAGAAGAGGGGAGAGAGAGAGAAGAGAAGAGAGAGAGAGAAAAGGAGAGAGGAGAGAAGAGAGAGAGGAGAGAAGAGAGGGGAGAGAGAGAGACGTCGCTGGAAGGGGTTAAAACGGAAATGCAATCGCCGATACGAATGATTCCAGTACCGCCCGCAGGAGCCGCCAGAACTTTTCCCATATACAGCCCCAAACCCCGCCCTGGGGACTCCAACCCCCCCTTTTTTTCCCCTCAGGGAGTGTCTTTTGCACACTTTTAAAAAAAAAAAATTTTGGTTTGTTATCCACTCTTTCCGGGACACAATGGCCTGCCCTTTCCCCAAAAAGCGGAACAGGTTTTCAACGTTTTATGTAAAAAAGTTCTGCGTGCGTTTTGCACACGGGGGCCTTTAGTTTTTCAATCGCATCCCAATGACTTTGGGGCAATAACTACCATTTCTTTAGGGCCCCTAGAGAAGGGTGAGGTCTCTGATGCCTCGCTCCCCCCACGATCGCCTTAGTTATGGGACACTTTTACCTTTTATCTTTTCTTTTAGGAAGACCTGGGGTTTGGGCCCTTTTGAACCCCTGCGGGCCCTGCAAAGGAAAAGCCCGTTAGGAAAGAAGGCCAGAAAAGTAGTAGGGGGGCAAGGGACTTAGCGAGGGAGCGATAATCTGTGTGGGCTGTCAGATTCCTTTTTAGAGGTCCAGGAAAAGAAGGA
>JASPKP010007399.1:0-12857 GCA_030674155.1 Stramonita haemastoma
CCCCCCCAAAAATCCCAAAAAGGGGAAATAATAAAATAATAGATAATAGATAATAATAGATAATAATAATAGTTTGATAATAAAAAAAGAAAATTTAATAATAAAGATTTTGGGTTTTGGGTGGGGGGGGTTTTGGGGTGGTTTTTGGGTTTGGGGGTTTGGTGTGTGGGGGGGGTTAGCGTTTTTGGGGGTTTTTTTTTTTTGGGGTTTTTGGGGGTTTGTGGTGTCTGTCTTTTTTGGCGTTTTGGGGGGAAAAAATTTTAACTGTTGACACTACAGATACAAAAAAAACAGACAACAGAAGATAGACAACGGGGGAAAAAAAAAAAAAATAATAGAAGTAGACCCCCTTTTTTTACTTCTCCTCCTCCCCCCTCTTTCTTTTTTTTTTTCTTGCCCCACCATTTACCCAAAATCAACCCAACCCCCCCCCCTCACCCCCCCCCCAAAACCCCGACCCCCCCACCACCCTTCCCACCCACCCAATCACCCCCCCCCCCAAAACCTTCCCCCCCCCCCCCCACCCACCCACCCATCACCACCACCCCCACCTTCCCCCCCTCCCCTTCACATGCTGACCCCCCCTTTTCCAAAAATCTTTCATAACTATAAAGGGGGCCCCGTGGCGAACGCACCAGAAACTTAAAAACACTTAAACCCTTTTTCCCCTTTTTTCGTAGATACCATTGTGTGGGGGGAACAATACAAGGTTACAAAACTGCATACACAGGGGACGGATGAAAAAAAGCACAGGGGGGTTATTCCTTTTTCCTCGAATAAAAAAAAAAAAAAAAAATAAAATCAAAAAAAACCCCCCCCCCCCCCCCCCTTTTCCAACCACCCCACCCCAAAATCTCCCCCAACCATTTTCCCCCACCCCCCCCCCCCCATTTTAAAAACCTCCCCCCCCCCCCACCCCCCTTTCACCACCACCCTCCCCCTCCCCCCCCCTTACTCTTTTTTGCCCCTAAAAGAACCCAGGGGAAAAAGGGTTACCCTGGAAAAAATTTTTTGATAAAACCACTCGGTGGGGGAAAAAAAAAAACATTTTGCATGCAGAAAGACAAAAAAAATAATGGGAGCCTGCACGGGGGCGACGTCTCTTGGGGGAAGAACCCAAATTTAAAGCAGATTTTTTTTAAATTTTAAATTTTTATTCTTTATATCGGGGGTGGGGGAAAAACCATCTTTTTTTTTTTTTTTTCATCCGGGTCCCCCCCGGGGGAGCTTTTTTTTAAAGTCACCCTTTCCCCCCCCGGGAAAACAACCTACTTTTTACAAAACAAAAGGATTTAACGTTCCGAGAAATCTTACATAATTACACAATACAAAAACAAAATACTCAGGGGAAACCGACTCCTGCAAAAAATGACATCCGAATGTCCCACTTTTCCCCCCCCAAAACCCACCGTGCCCCACTCCCCCATTATAAAACCCCCACCCCCCCCCCCATTCCCTCCCTCCCCCACCGCCCCTTTTTCATGGGGGGGGCGGGGGGCCCACACATCACAAAACCCTCATCAACGTCATACACCCATCAACGCAAGTTTACATCATTCAACTTTCACACATAAATCAATTTCAAATCCGTTAACAAAACATAAACCAAACACGTCAACACAAACCTTTTAACCCCACATCAACATCACATAAAAGTCAACATCACGTCACTCACGCCCCTTTTTGCAACATTCACACAACTTATCAAAGCAAACAAAGAAACATTTTTGTATTTTGTATTTTGAAATACTTTTGTCACACAATTTCTCTCTAAATTCAGGGCCTCCCCAAGCGCTTTCCCCAATCCCCTAAACCCCTTTTTTTTCTTTTTTTCCCGGGTTTTCAAATGTATTTTTTCCCTTTTTTGCTTTTTTTTTCAAATTTTTCCAGGGCAAACCCCCCCTTTTGCCCTTTTTTTTCGTGCCTAAATATGATGTAACACCGACCTCGGTTTTTCTCCATCCGAAAGACTACGCCCCCAAAAAGGGCAATGGGGGGAAAAAGTTTTGGGCCCCCAAAGGGCATACAACCGCCCACACCCGACCCCCCCTTTTTTTCCCTTTTTCAAGGCGCGTTTTTTACCTAGACCACCGACCACAAAAATAACAATAAATGAAAAAGAATAAATAATAACTGGAAAAAATAAAAAAAAAATTTAATAAAAAAAAATAAAGACAAGAAATTTAATAAACAATAAAAAAAGACAAAATGAAAAAACAAAAAATAATAACAATAAATGTTAACAATAAAGAATTTGACAAAAATAATAAAAAAAATTTAAAAACAAAAAAAGAAAAAGAAATAATAAACAAAAAAATAGACAATAAATAATAATCAAAAAAATAATAGACAAAAAAAAATAGAGAAAAAAAATAGAGAGATAAAGAATAAAATAAATAATAAAAAAAAAAAAAAAAACAGATAAATAAAAAAAATAAAAAAAAGACAAAAAATAATAGACACAAAAAGAATAGGACCCCTAAATAATAAACAATAAAAAAAAAACAATAAATAAAACAAAAAAAATAGAGAATAAATAATAAACAAAATTTTTTTAAAAGACAAAAATAATAATCAATAAATAATAACATAAATAAAAAAAATAAAAGAATAACAATAAACAAAACAATAAAAATAAAATAAATAAAAAGAAAAAAGAAAAAATAGATTTTAAAAAAAAGAAATAAAGGGGAAAAAATGTCAAAAATTTACACTTACCCGTTCATTCATCAGACAGGGCCCCCCCCATCACCACCCGTTCCACCTTCACACTTTTGTTTCAAAAAGTTTTTACACGGGAAATTCCCCCTTCAGTTTACGCAGGGGAAAAAAACAACGAAAACCCTAGATAGTCGTTGTTTGTTGTGTTTTGTGTGTGTGTGTTTGTTGTTGGGTTTGTCTGCTTCTGCTTTCTGTCTCTGTCTCGTCTCTCCCTTTCCCCTTCCCCCGCTCTCTCCTCTCTCCTCCTCCCTCCTCCCCCCCCTTCCCCAAAAATTTTGAGGGGGGGGCCATAACTATTTAAAAAACAAATTTTTCTTGTTTAAACCAAAAAAGGGGGGAAAAAAAACAAAGAAAAAAAAAAGGTTTTCCCTTTTCCCATTTATTTAACCAATTTTTTTTACCAATTTTTTCAAAATTTGGGGGGCCCCCCCAAGCCGTCCCCCCAATCAACCCCCCCCCACATTATTTTTTTTTTTTTCCCGTTTTTTAAAGTTTTTTTTCCCATCTAAAATAAATAAATTAAACCCAAAATAAAATAAAAAGAAAATAAAAAAAAATAAAAAAAACAAAACAAAAAAAAAACAAAACAAACAAACAAAAAAAAAAAATAAAAAAAATAAAAAAAAAAAAAAAAAAAACCAAAAAAAATCAACCAAAAAAAAATAAAAAAATAAAAAAAAAACCTTTTCTACAAAAACAAACCACCAGACTGGGGTAAAAATTTCCCTCCCCAACACATACGGACACACACGTCCACCCTACATTCCCATCACCCCCCATAGATGAAACACACACACAAAAAACTGTTGCCCAGACAATTTGGGGCCCCTGAAACACACAAAAACACATTTTACAATTACAAAAAAAACCCCCAAAAAACAACATACAAAACTTTCATAATACAACATACTACATACAACATACATACTACAAAACACTCACAAAAACGCACGCACCACCACAAAAACCCCCACCAACACACAAACACCCACAATACAACACACAATACACACAAACACCAATACACACAGATCACACACAGCCCCCACACACCCCCCGCACGCCCCCCCACACACATACACGCCCGCCCCAAACACCCCAACCCCCCATAAAACAACACACAATACCACAGATACACCACATCACACACACACACACCCCCCACGCACGCTCGCACACACAAAACCCCAACCCAAAACCCCCACAACAAAACTACTACTACAACATTCTACTTTCATACATACAAACTACATCCGCACCAACCCCCACAAACCCCCACGCAACCCCCGAAACCCGCACCCGCATGCTCCCACCCCCAAAACCCCCAAAAAAAAAAAAAACAAAAAAACAAAAAACCCAAAAAACAAAAACAAACAAACAACACACCACAAATAAAAAACCTTTTTCCCAAAGGGGCCCTTAAACATAATGGGGGTTTTTTTAAGCCCCACGGGAAGCAAAACCTTATTCCTAAAACCCTTCACGAACTTATTCTGCAAAAAAACCATTTGGGGGAACGAGAAGGAAAAAGGGGCACGGGGAAATGTTAAAAAAATTTTTTCAAAAAAAACCCCAAAAAAAAACCCAAAACCCCAAACCCCCTATTTTCCCTACATCCCCAAAATTTTTCACACACACAAAACACCAACACACACCCACACACAACACACCCAAACTACACACACCCCACCACCACCACGCGCTCACACACATACACACACACCACGCAGCACGCACTCACACCCACACCCAAACCCCCCCCCCCCCCCCCCCAAACAAAAACACACACACAAAAATTTTAAAAAAAGAAAGATCAATCAAAACTTTTTTAAAACCCCCACACACACCCCCCCCCAAAACACCCCACACACCCAAACACACAACCACACACACACACCACACACCACAAATTAGGGGAAAAAATTTTTACCAAACAACAAACCCCCGAAAATTTTTTTAAAAAAAACCCCCCCTTGGAAAAAAAAAGACCTTCTACTTCCATAATAAATCATGCCGACTACAACAAATTTTTTCAATTTCACAAATTTTTTATTCAATTTACGAAAAAATTTTCCCTTTTTTTTACAGTTTATTTTACGTAAAATTTTCCGAACATTTCCTGCCTTTTAATCAGAATTTTCTCAATTAAAAAATTTTCCCCTTAAAATTTAAGGGGTATTTTACGCCCTTTTTTCATACAACTTTTTCCCGAAATTTTTACGGGGTTTTTTACGTCTTTTTCATACATTTCCTTCAATTTCACAAAAATTTTTTACGTCATTTTTCCGTATTTTTTCCCGTAAATTTTTTACGGGGAATTTTCTCATGTACAGACTTTTTCCCTTCCCAATTTTTCCCCAATTTAAAATAAAGGGTTCAGTACATTTCCTGTAAATTTCCCCAAAAATTTTTTCTAAAGGGTTTTCATACAAAAATTTTTCCCGTCATTTTCCCGGGGGTATTCACTCAATTTTTTCATACAGCACTTTTTCCCGTCATTTCACAATTTTTCAAAGTAAATTTTCCATACCGCCCCATTTCCCTCTTTCACAGAAAATTTTACGCAATTTCATACACACATTTCCTTCATTTCCAATTTTTAGCAAGTTACAGAACTTTTCCTTTTCACAGGATATTTTATGTAAATGTAAAAAATTTTTCCAAAAAATTTTCGGGGGAATTTTTAAAATCAATTTCCAGCACATTTCCTGTCTTTTCGGGGGAATTTTTTCAAGTTACAGCACATTTCCTGAAATTTTTCACAAAAATATTTTTTGGTAAATTTTTTTCCCAAATTTTTTCCTTCTTTTTTCACAACGATCCATCTTGCAACAATTCGTTTTTTTTCACGGGGGGAAATTTTTAAAAACGGTTCATTTTTTTTTCATTTCCCCGATTTTTTTTCTTTTCACTGCCATTTATTCATTTCATTTTGGGGATTTGTTCAGTTTCACTTTCTAAAAATTTTTTAAAGTTTCAGCCCCCATTTTCATTTCACTTCGTCGGGGCACTGTCCTTTTTGGGGGCAGTTTCAGGGGGGGCATTTCACCCCCGGGGTTAGTTCGTTCACTTCAATTCAGGGGCTTTCACCGTCCATTAGGTCATTTTCCCTTCGGCATTTCACTGCTGTTTTAATTTATTCCCCCCCCGTTTTTAATTCTTTTTCCACGTCCTTTCAGAAAATTCACGCCTTTTGGGGGGTTTTTTCCACTGTCCATTCACTTCATTTTTCACTGCCTTTTTTGTGTCAGTTTCAATTTGGGAAAAAAATTAAATTCATTTTCGGTTTTTCGTGCCCATTTTTTTTTCCCCGATTTTTTTTCAGTTTTTTTTCCCCCTTTTTTTTAAATTTCACGTCCGATTCTGTTTTTTTCACTGCCATTTCCCTTTTCTTTTCCCAATTTCCCCGATTCGTTCTTCACTGTCCGGTTCTGCTTTTCACTCCCCCAGTTGGGCATTTACTGTCCGATTTTTTTCCCCTTTCACTTTCAGTTAAGGTTTTTTTCACTTCCTTTTTCATTTTTCACCCCCCGTCGCCCAAATTTTTGGCATTTCACTTCCATCTGCCGATTTTGCCCTTTTCACTGCCGCCGCCCCTTTTTTCTTTTCCACGCCATTCTGTCAGTTTCGTGTCAGTTTCACTGTTCGAGTTCGGTCATTTCTTTTTTTTCCACTTCCTTTTCCCCATTTTTTTTTCTTTTTTTTTTCCGGGGTTTGTTAAATTTCCGTTTTTTAATGTCATTTTACTGTCCTTTTGGGGTTCATTTCACTGTCCGAGTTTTTTCCCCGTTTCCCCTTGGGGGGCTTAGTTTACGTCCTTTTTTGTTTTTTTCACTTTTTTTTGGGGTTTTTTTTACTTCCGTTTCCGTGTTTTTTTCACTGCCCGATTAATTTTTTTTCCTGTCCGATCATTTTCATGAATCTTTTTTTTTTCCTTTCCCCAATTTTCTTTTTTAAATCAATTCTTCTTTTTCCAAACACATCAGTCTTTTTTTTCAAACAACCCCTCATTCTTTTTCACGACCCCTTATTCCATTCATTTTAAAGCTCGGGGGTCAACTTTTTTAACCCCCCTTTTTAAACCCTTTTCCCTTTTTTCCGTAAGGGGGGGCACGGTGGGGGTGGAACAAAAATTTTTAAAAAATCTTTCACGGGTTTTTTGGGGTTTAAAAATAAAAAAGCATAAGAGTCAACCCATTACCCTCAAAAAAAAAAAAAAAAATAAATAAAAAACACAGCCATCTCTTAGCAGCCCAACAGGGATGGTACTCACCCCCGGGGTTCGTCTACCCCATCACACATCCTCCTCCCCCGTCACAAAAGGGGACCGGGGGAACCTCGAAGTATAAAAAAGGGGAAATGTCCCATAACCTGGGGTTTTTCCTGGGGGGGAGAAAGGGGTCAAGCCCTCATTTTTCGGGGGGACAAAGGGGGCCCCCCAAACCCTCCCCTCGCTCTTTCCCCTTTCCCCGACCCAAAAAAAGGGGAGGTTACCCATTTAAAATTTGGGGACTGGGGGGCGCACTGAAAAAAATTCCAAAACCCATCCCTTTGGAACCATGCCGATGCGCTTAACCTACGGGGGAAAGCATCTCTGACACAATACCCTCCCCCTTTTTAAAATTCAAATCTTTTTTTTTTATCAGAAACACTTTTCTTTTAAATCCCAGGGGGAATTTAATTAAACATCAGATGCAAAAAAAAAAACAAAACTCAAGAAGCAAAAACACCATTGGGTATTTTGCACCACATCATTTTTTCACCACACATTTTTTTGCACATCCCCCTTTTCCCCCACACACTACACCACCCACGCAATGCCCCCCGCGCCCAGAAAACCCGCACAACAACAACAAATCTAATTTTCTTTCAAAGACAAAATTTTTCAAAAAAGGGGAACCCCCCCTTTCCCGTTTTTCATAAAAATGTTAAAAGACAGTAGTATAGTATATAGTAAAATAGTATATTAGAAGTAGTATATTTTATAGTAGTATAGTATAGGTATATATATAAACACAACCAAGCAACAAGCGGGAACATGCACCCCTTTAAACCCTTCAACAAGAAAACAGTATAGACCCTGAACAAAGAAGAAATGCGGTAGTAGACACAGCGCAGCAAAATTTTTTTCCCCTAGAAAACAAATAAAAAAAGCATACAGGGGGATAGCACCTAGTTTTTTTTAAATAGAAGACAAACCCCGGGGGAATTTTGCACGTACAATAAAAGCAACACAAAAACAACACACAATTAAACACACACAGCACAGATAAATACAAATCGCACACACGAAACCCGGGGTAACAAAAAACTACTTCCCTTGTGCACAAAAAATTTTATCGGGGGGGGTTTTCGGGGGGGGGCTGGAAAACGCAACAATTTTTAAAAAATCCTTTCAACACGACACAAGGGACCACCTTACCCTTCAGAAAACAACGGCCCCTTTTGGGAAAAAAAACAAAAGAAAACAAAAAAAAAAAAACCCCCAAAAAATTTAAACCATAAAAAATACACACCACAAACCCACACCCCACAAAACCAAAATTTCACCACCCTACACCCCCACCCCGCACACCCCACCACGACCCCCACACCCCCCCAACCCCAACACCCCAACACACACACACACACACACACACCCACACACCACACACAAAAACACAACCCCCCACACACACACACACACAACGATTTCAAAATACCCCTAAAAAATCTCTAACTCACCCTTTTTCTAAACACACAATCACACAGGCCTAAAAACGCCCACATCTTTTTTAACCCCTTTTCCCCTCCCAACTAATTCCTCAAAGGGGAAAACTTCCCATTTTAAAACCCAAAAATTTTTAAACTGTCCTTTTTAGGATGGGGGGTCAAGACATCGTTTTCCCTTTAAGGGGCCAGACCTTTGGGGGAAAAATCCCCTTTCCCCCTGTACCGCTGAAAACCATTACCCCGTAGGGTGGTCTGGGCGCTAGTTTTTGGATGAGACATAAAACGGGGCCCGTTTTTTACACACCAAATTTTGTGCACGAAAAGAACCCCCGGCAAAAAGGGGGGTTTACCGGGGAAAATTTTTGTAGAAAAAAAACCCTTATAAAACAAAATACAGTTGCATACAGAAAAAAAAAAAAAAAAGGGGGAAATCGCACTTTGGCGACGGGCCCCTCCCCCCGGGGAAGGGACCCAAATTTTTACGGGAGAGAAACTGCTGTGACATGAAATGGTACAAAATACAAATACCTCCCTTTCCTTATTTTTTTTTTTTAAAGATTAAATATACTCCCATGAGTTTTTTTCCAAAAAGGGGGTTGGGGGGGGTTTTTTCATAAGAACCCCGGGGGTTTTTTAAAAAAAAATTTACAAACAAGAAAAACCGTGCCTAAAGGGGGAGGTACTCATTTACAGCGGGGGGAACGGGACGTATAAAACCCCAAAATACATTTTGCACACACGTTAAATCCTTTTTCCGCCTTCGTAAGTTTTGCCATTGGGGGCCATGAAACAATGACAAATTTAAAAAAAAATGCAACACACGGGGATAAAATTTTAAAAAAAAAAAAAAACACACCCAGTGCTTATTCAATTTTCCCCTATATGAAAAACAAAAAAACTTTCAAGAACATCACCCACCCGAAGGCAACTACTCTAAAAAGCTTGCTTTTGGGGGGGGCCAGTGTTCTAAACCCCTGACCTACCCCCCCCCCCCCATCCCTTTTTGGGAGTTTAAGCATCTCGCACGGCCTACAAGCAATGCCTTTGGAGCCCCGCATCCGGGGAACAACCTGTGCTGTAATCCTACCCCTACACAAACAACAGGCTCGGTTAGGGGATGGGCCTGCCCTCCGCTCTGCATGACACACAAAAAAAAAACCACTAAAAAAAATAATACAACGGGGGGTCATAACAAGGTTAATTAAAATGTAGCATTTAAAAAATTTTTTTAAAATTTTTTAAAAATTCAATCTAAAATTTTGGTTCGGGTTTGGGCATTGGCTAGTTTTTTTTAATTACTTTTTTTTCAGTTTTTTTTTTTCTGTAATCATTGGGGTCGGATTATTGTTTTTTTTTTTTTTTTCTTTTTTTTACATATTTTTTTTTTTAAGGGTTTTTAGAAAAAAAAATTTTTTTCTTACTAAAAAGCCCCATCTAAAAAAAAAAAATTTTACTTTGACTTACTTTGACTGTGACCAGAAAATTGCGTTTCGCAATTTGACGCCCGGGGTTTTTTTTCCCCTTTCGAGGGGTTTTTTTTCCCTTGGGGGTTTTTAAAATCTTGTTGACCCACTCCCCCCAAAAATTTCCCTTCGATGACAAAACCAAGGTCCGTGTGGGGGACGCACTAGAACATGACCACTGGGCTATCCCGCCTCCCCGTTAAAGAAAAAAAAAAAAAGAGAACAAAAAACAGCGCAGCAGCATACACAGCGCACACAAAAACAACAACAAAAAACCCAAACCAACAACAGCAAAAAAACAAAACAAAAACAACAACAGAAAAAAAAACAACACCAACAAAAAGGGGGCTCCATCGGGGACTCACCAGGGAAAGGGGGTGGGGGGGGACGGGGGGGTGGGGGAAACCCTTCCGGGGGGGGGGCAAAAGCCGAATTTCCCCTTTGGGCCCCCCCAAAACCCGGGGCCTCACTCCCCGTCGGGGTTTTTGGGAAAGTTTTGGGGGGTCCCCGAACCCTACAGGTGAAATATGGGGGAAGAGGGGGGAAAAGAGATTTTTATCTTATTTTTTTTATTTTTCTTTTATTCTTTTTTTGGGGGAAAAGATAAGACTTTGGGGGTTTTTTTTTAAACCTCCCCCATGTACATTTATTAAATGTCATCTTTTTCCCCCCGGCAACGAGGGGAACTCTTACGAAAAGCAAAAAATTTAACGGTACGAAAATTTATGCGTCTTTGCAAAAACCGGGGGGCCCCCTTTAAAGTCCATCCGAAATTTTTGGGGGGAAATGGAGTCACACTTGAAAAATCCAGAGAAAAACTCCTCGACCGGAGAGAAGAGAGAGAAGAGAAAGAAAAAAGAGAGAGAAGAGAAGAGAGAGAAAAGAAAAGAGTGGGGGAGAGAGAAGAGAGAGAAGAGAGAGAAGAGAAGAGAGAGGGGAAGAGAGGAGAGAAGAAAAAAAAGAATGAATTAATCAATAAATCAAACCCCAAACAAATTTTTTCGCTCCTGGGGTAAGCTCCGATTTTTCCCAAAAGCAAAAAGTTATCACCTTTTTTGGGCCCCCCATAAAGGGGAGCCATTTTTTTACTTCGGGGGGGGTCCCAAACCCCGACACCTGGTCAGGGGAGTTTTGGTTTTTTTTTTTAAAAATAATTTTCATCGATTCCATCTACTTCCCCTAAAGTCGCGACCGGGGGGACCCCTAAGATTTTTAAAACCATTTTCCCCCCATTCCTCTGTTCTACCCTTTTTTAAAAAACTTTCATTTTTGGGCCCGTCCTTTGCTGATTTTGCCTCCCATCTCTTCCGGGGCTGCCTCTTTTTTTTTCCCCCTTGACATGCCTTGCAGTTTTTTTTGCAATCCTTTTTTATTTTGGGGCTTTCCCCTACCATTTAACTTACGCTTCTTTACTTTGGGGTTGGGGTTTTTGTACCCCAATTTTTTTGGTTCTTTTTTGAAACCGTTCCCCCGGGGGCGAAAGGCCCCACTTTGTAAAACAAGGGGTTTTTTGCGTTCAAAAAGGGGCTTCGTTTTTTTACAGGGGCCCGGGGTTTTTTGGGGTTTTTTTCCAAGGGGCTTTAAATAAAAGAATGCACCCCGGGAAAAACAAATGAATGAAGAAAAACACATTCAAATACAATAATAAAGAAAACAGGCCCGACTGGTTTTACATCTGTTTTTTTTAAAAAAAATTTAAATATAAAGAGAAAAATGAAAAAAACAAATGAAAAAAACAGAAATAACAGTCAACAAAGAAAGAGCAGAGAGCGTAGAAAAAAAGGGGGGGGTGTTGTGTTTTTTTGTGGGGGTTGTGTGGGGGTGTTTGGGGGGTGTGGGTGTTGTTTTTGGTGGGTTTGGGGTTTTTTTTGTGTTGTGAGTAGTGAGTGATGGGTGGAGGGGGTGTGTTTGATTTGTGTGTCCCTTGTTTTCCCCGGGGGTCCCTGTGTGTACCCGGGTTTTCCCCTTTGTCCCTGTGTGTTTTCACTCATCTGTTATTGTGTTATGGGCATAAAAACATTTTTTTAAAACCCCTATTTTTTTTCGACACTGCAAAATAATGGGCCCCCCAATTTTTTTTTGGAAAAATTGTAAAACATTTTTCCCAATATACATTCACCAAAAATCTAAAATCAGCCTTCGTGCGTTTGCTCACACCCCACACACACACACAACACACCACAACACACACCAACACACACCAAAAAACAACACATATAAAAATAAAATATAAATATATAAAAATATATATATATAATTTTTAAAAAAAAATATATATATATATATAATAATATATATAAAAAATATACTCACACACACACCTACACATAACACACCACACACAAAAACCCCACACACACACACCGCCGCGCCACACACACCCACACAACCCCCAACACCACACACACAACACGCACACACCCACACACATACATACACACCCAAACAGGGGAAAAAAATAGATGAAAGACAAAAAAAGATAGACACGGCAAAATAATAGACATAACAGACAGACACATAGCAAGTAGCTGACTAACACAAATACTAAAACACCTAACAATCAATAGATAGGTAGGGGAGGTAGGTAGATAATAGACAGACAAAAAGACAACAGACAGACACAACAGACACATAACACATAATAATAATAAAATAGAAGAAGATAGATAATAATAGAAATAATAGATAGATAGATAGATAAAAATAGATAATAATAATTGATACATAGATAAGACCGCACTACAGCCAGTAAAAGAGGGGGGCAGAAGCAAAAAAAAGAAAACAGGGTACCCAACCAGCCCCGCCTTCCTCGCCTTTTACCGACAGACAGCCCTACCCTTGGCCCCTCCCTCCCTTCCCGGGGGGCTGACTTTTAAAACACATCACTCTGTGCCATTTATGCGGGGGGGCCCATTCTTTTCCCCCCAAAAACCCCTAATCCCCCCGTTCTGCGTTTTTCCC
>JASPKP010007400.1:5000-7500 GCA_030674155.1 Stramonita haemastoma
CCGGCTGAAAATGATTTTTCGCATTTTAAAGGCAGTTTGGAGGCCTCTCCAGGCACCATTTTTTGCAATGTGGAGGCATATGTGTGTGTGTGTGGTGTGTGTGTGTGTGTGTGTGTGTGTGTGTGTGTGTGTGTGTGTGTGTGTGTGTGTGTTGCAATTTGCACCTTATGTTTTTGAAAAAAACCCCAAACACTACCGTCATTAACACTTGATGGGGCCACACTTCAATACAAACAAGACGCCAAATTCTTGGGAGTCCATTTAACTAGCAAGTTAAACTGGAAAATGCATATTGAAAACTTGATTTTGAAAGCCAGGAAACGATTAAACTTCTTAAAGATTGTGAGTGCTCAGCCGTGGAGTCAGGATACAAAAACACTTATGCACCTTGCTGTTTCTTTAATTCGGTCTAAACTCATTTCTGGTCAAGAAGTGTATTTTTCTGCTCCATATTATCTCTTAAAAAAGCTGCAAAGTGTGGATAGCAAAGCAATCAAAATAGCCTTAGGAGTGCCGATTCATGCCAGTACACTAAAAACTTATACAGAAGCTCATTTACTTTCATTTTCTGAGCAAAGAATGTTATCTGTCTCTAAATATGTCATTCGAAGTCTTGCTATTTCAAATTCTGTTCACGATGAAATATTTATTGATCTAAAGGATTATCCAAAAAGAGCTAGGAACATCTCTTTTTTGCAGCCCATAAGAAATTATACTGAAGACCTTATGAAGGAAAATAATATCGATATATCAAACGTCCCAGTTTTACCAGTAGTTCCCCAGATTCCACCATGGGAACATAAATATGCAAATTTTGATATTGACTACACAGAAGCAAAAAAGGACACTAATCAAAACCTACTCAAAATTGAGGTTCAAAATCATATAAATTGTCAGTATTTAAACCACTTGTAAGTATACACGGACGGATCTGTATTAGAATCGGGCATGTGCGGGGCTGCATTCGTTATACCCGACTTAAAAGTAAAAAGATCTTTTTGTATTGGAAAAGGTTTTACAATATTCACTTCTGAATTGTTCGCAATTTTTATGGCACTAAATTATCTTTCAAATATTTCTCTTGCGATTTACAATGTCGTTTTTTGTGTTGATTCAAAATCAGTGTTACTGGCTTTAAAACATTGGGACTCTAAACTGAGAAATGATGTTATTTTTGAAATCAAGTTCCTTGTGCATTCTCTTGTTTCTAAAGGTATTGGGATAAAATTTTGCTGGATACCATCACATTGCGGTCTTTACTGGAACGAATTGGCAGATTCTCTGGCAAAACGCGGTGCTTCAGAATGTACAAGTGACATAATGATTAATAGTATAGGTCTACGTTTATCTTCATTTGAGATTATTTCAATTCTTGCAAACTCTATTTATTCAAAGTTTTTTTAGATTTCCCTTAAATCGTTTATGTTGCCCACGAAATATAGAAATTATAATTCATAAATTACGTCTAAATGCTTGGAAAACTAAATATTTAAAAAATGTTTTCTGCACTTGTTCTGCTATTATATCAGTCCATCATATACTGTTTGATTGCCCTGTGCTCATTGCCTCGTATAAAAGCAAAGGGATAGATTTAAGGAAAAAATATGGAAATATCCAAAGTGTCCTGTACGATTCCGAGTCGCATGTCCTAGTATCAGTTGCAGAAAGTATTTGCCAGTCACCAGTAGGTCAGTTACTATAAATGAAATTGTTATAAACTTATCATCTTTCATTACATTCTTTATCCTTTCACCTTTTCCCCACATCCCCTTTTCAGTGCATCCTTAGGCTAACGTGAATGTACCATTGTCTAAATCACCTTGTAGTGAACGGACATTAAACCAATGAGAAGAAGAAGAAGAAGTAGCCCGATGCGAGAGACGTAGCGCAGGTTTCAAACCTTACTCGGCAAAACGAACGGCCAATTTTGCTGCTTATGCATCTATATCCGCAACTGTACCTCTTTTAGCCCCATCCTGGCCTGTTAGCGTCATTTTGCATTCACTCCGCGTTTTTCTTTGCTTATAAGTGTAGGCTATCAGTTTGATCTGTTTCTCCGCGAGTTTACACCACTTTCCGCCATTTTGTTTTGAAAATACTGTTGTGCGCATGCGTCATCAGGGGAGATAAGTAACTGAACGATAGGGCCTAGCAGACGATGTAACGTGAGATGATCGGCATCGCTGAACGATAGAAGACGACGTTTTCGATTTCCGGATTTTTCATTGACAAAAATCGGATTTTGATAAATAAAATCGTATTTCTGTATTTTACAACTTTTTCCGGAACAAATACGGAAAAATACCGAAGGTGCACAGGTCTGACACTCCCATCCACCCCCCGCCACCCACCTCCACCCTCCCACACACACCCATCCACACCACCCCCACACCCTCCCACCCCCACACACTCACCCCCCCACCCAACCCACCCCCCCACACACATACCCCTACACTCACCGGCTGTACTGGGGAGACGTTCCAGCCTTGCAGGACTTGTC
>JASPKP010007401.1:7500-12855 GCA_030674155.1 Stramonita haemastoma
CTGATACCTCCTCCCCATCGACCGCATAGATCATGGAAACACATTTACCTTTAAGGTGGGACATGGGGGTCGAAACTGATGAAATTTTGTTTACATGCCCATGATAAAAGTTATGCCATATATTGAAAGGGCATTTACTTGTAAAGCATAAAAATCAAAGAATTACTCAGTTTTCTGCACTGTTGCCATGGAAACAATCCAATATGGCCGCCAAAACTAAAAGTTTCAACCCCTTAACCTTTTTATCTATGACAAGTAGAAATAATCTGTTTCTACACACATTTTTTTTAAAACAAGAAATTCTTTAAAGTCACACAGGGAAACCTTCATAAGTGTATCCTGCAATTTTTTTTATTCTTATAAAACATGATTTGTGGCACTTTTGGACCTGTGTCTACCCTTAAAGCAAAAACAGAGAAACAAATTTGAAGACCAACTGTAAGAGAAATAGACCAAGTAGTTGAACTTTGGAAAAAAAAAGACATTTATTCTTTAAACACGAGATCCGTTTTGCTTAGTTTTTTTTTTTTTAAATTCAAGTCATGTCAAAGATACTTTAATCATCCTATGAAGACAATTACAATACTGACGGGCACTTAATTGGTAGGAATTACAATTTGGAAAAACAAAAACAACAAAAAAAAACCCACAAAGAAAAACCGTGACTGATTATTTGGTTACACATTTAAGATAGTTTCAAATCACACACACACACACACACACACACACACACACAAACACACACACACACACACAACACACAACAACCACCACACACACACACACACACACCACACACCACACACAACACACATATGCACTCGCGCGCACGCACGTGCACACTCGAACAAATATAAAACACAATAAAACGCCCCAACCTCCTACAAAGAAACACCCCGCCCCCCAAAAAATCAACAAAAAAAACACGCATACAACCCCCCTCCCCAACAAAACCAAAATTAAACCAAAACTAAACCAACCTATATCTCTCTGTCGCTCTCTCTGTCGCTCTCTCTGTCTCTCTCTCTCTCTTTGTCTGTCTGTCTGTCTCTGTCTCTGTGCTCCGCTCGACTCCTCCCCCCCAAAAAAAAAAAAAAAAATCTTTGATCTACTGGGAACATATCAGAAATTAAAAAAACAACAACCCCCGACAAAAAAGGAAGAAACAAACCAAGCCAAAAAAAAAAAAGAGAAAAAGAAAAAAAAAGCCATGTGAAAAACTCCTTTTTCACCATTATATCCTGTAATCAGCAAAGAGCAGAGCGAAGGGAAATAACTGCACGTCATTCATGATGTATGGAGACAAAAACAGCTATGTGGGGAGGAGAGAGAGAGAGAGAGAGAGGAGAGAGAGAGAGAGAGAGAAGAGAGAGAGAAGAGAGAGAGGAGAGAGAGAGACAGACAGGACAGACAGGACAGACAGACAGACAGACAGACGACAGACAGAAGACAGAGAGACAGAGAGAAACAGAGACAGAGAGACAGAGACAGAGACAGATAGACAGACAGACAGACAGACAGACGGACGGACAGAGGGGGGAGGGGGGGGGAGGGGGGTAGGGGGGGGAGGACAGCTAGGAAGGCAGGAAGGAAAGAGTGTTCTGTTAGGAGTTCTTGTCAGAAACATTCTGACTCCATCTGGGAAGAAGGGGGGAGTTTTGCCGCTGTATCTAACTGCAGAAAGTCTTCCGGATGAGACAAGATACCGAAGTACTGCGAAGTAACCTAGGCAGAATATCTAGTGCTCTGGTTAAAAACTTGTTCTACTTTCCGATGTTTTTCAATTGTTGAACTCGTGTTTTCCTGTTTGCTACTTTCTTATTTGCGGTTAATTTTTTTTTTTTTTTTTAGCATAATCGTCATTTGATTGTTAATTGCTTATTTCAAGTCTCTGTGTGTGTGCTTTTTGCTATTTTTTTTTTTCATTGTCTTCATGTTGATATTTTCTCTTCGTATTGTCTTCATGTTGTTCTTGTTTGTTTATTTGTTTTTTTGTTGTTTGTTTTATGTTTTTTTTTAGTTAGAGGTTGCTTTTGTATATTATGTTGTTGCCCCCTTTTGACAATAGCATCAGTGTAAGCGTCCAAATTTAACCTGTGGTCAAAAAACAGTTCCCAGATACTTGTATTTCAAAACGTTTTCAGCTTCTTGATTATGGAAGATGGTATTCTAAGAAGTGGCCTGTCAGTTAAAAATTCAATCATCCAACGAACAAATGACTGTCCACGTAAAATCATGAAAGTATTTAATTAACCAGAATGTGAGGCTACATTGTATTGAAAGCTGAGCTAAAGTCAGCAAACAATATTCTGGCATGAGAATCAGGCGTTTCCAAGTGGCTGTACAGCTTGTTTCAAAATGAATAGTTTTGGCATCTTCGACACCCCTTTCTAGACCTGTAGGCAAACTGTAGTGGGTCAAGGTCTTTCTCTGTAATGGAAAGAGTGAGGGATTTTACGATCTTTTCTAATGTTTTCATCACAAGTGACGTGAGAGCTACATACAGGTCTGAAATCGTTAGGCCGAGTAGAATTGGGCTTCTTTTGAGGAGGTATAAACATTGGAAGTCTTCCAAATAACTGGTATCTGGCAAGTGTCCAGCGAGGTCTGGAACAGGTACTGAAAGACACTTGCAAGCTCAGTGGCGCAGAACTTAAAGGGTTCTACCGCATACACCATCTGGTCCGCATATACCATGAGAGAGAGAGAGAGAGAGAGAGGAGAGAGAGAGAGATGAGAGAGAGAGAGAGAGAGAGAGAGAGAGAGACAGAGACAGAGACAGAGACAGAGACAGAGAGACAGAGACAGACAGACTGACAGACAGACAGACAGACAGAGAGCCCCTAAAAAGACACATTATTAGACGAGTTTCCAGTCTCTTCAAAAGAGCAGGCACTGGCAGAGTGACCGTGTAAACACTGTTCTTTATTCGCGGTGCCAATGTAAACCACAGGCTAATTGAAAATCAAGTGTGCTTACACCAACCAACACACTCCCCTCCTCTCCTTGCCCCCTCAGAGCGTAGAAAACGGCTTGCAGAGGAGATTTGTAATCAAAGGATTTACGTTAGCAATGTAGGCTAGTACTATCTTCTGTCTATCTGTCTGCCTCTTTCTCTGCTGCTCTTCCCCCACCCTATCTCCTCTCCTCTCTTCCACCTCTCTATCTATATGTCTGTCTGTCTGTCTTTTTGTCTTTTTGTCTGTCTGTCTGTCTGTCTGTCTGTCTGTCTGTCTGTCTGTCCGTCCGTCTCTCTCTCTCTCTCTCTCTCATCTCTTCTCTCTCTCTCTCTCTCTCTCTCTCTCTCTCTCTCTCTCTCTCTCTCTCTTCTCTCTCCTCTCTCTCTTTATATTTGTGGATGTTGTAATACGTGCGGTATTAGTGCAAGAAATATAGAGGAAAACAGAGGGAAAAGTGACAAAAATTTAAAGGGGTTGTGTAGCCGACACATACAAGAACTATGTTCTTCACAAACATTTTCTGTGATCCAAGTTCTGGATATCTACATACATTGCAGGAACCTGTGTGGGAGTGTGTCAGATATGTGTTGGTTTTCTTTGGTGCTGGAAGCTGGAAGCTCTCTGATGACATGTAGGCCATTCATTTTTATTTCCTTTACATGTCATCCTGTCAAAATGTATAACCTCTATAAGTGTTGTGTGTGTGTGTGTGGTGTGTGTGTGTGGGGTGTGTGTGTGTGTGTGTGTGTGTGTGTGTGTGTGTGTGTGTGCACGTGTGTGTGTGTGTGTGTGTGGGGTGCTGTGTGCGTGCGCGTGTGAGTGTGCTTTCGAATTTGCTAGGATTATTTATTGTCATTGGTTGCTTGTTTGTTGTGAGGGTCGAGTGCAAGCGCTTTGATTTTTTTTTACAAGATATAGCGCTATATAAATTCCATTAATTATTATTATTATTATTATTATTATTATATTATTATTATTATTATTATTATTATTATTATTATTATTATTATTATAGAGAAACTAGTATCTACATATAGCAATTTTGTTTATAACTGTCACTTAAACCGCCCGTATCCGCCCGCAAAACGAAAAAAAAAAACAACCAACACAACAACGGCAACCTTCCTACCCCCCCCCCCCCACCTAGATGATTGTAGTTTTGATTTTAATAACCCTTCAAAAATATATATTATTTATACATACATGTTATCCCGTTTCCAACCTAGCGTACCCCCACCCCCCCACCCCCCGACAAAAACAGTCATCATTAAGAACCAACATGTTTTCTATGGGATGAAACATTACTTAACAACAGAAAAAAATCGATTGTCTCATAACATTACACTAGAAACCCCCCACCCCCCCCCAAACCCCCCCAAAAACCAACCAACAAAAAACCCCGACAAAAACAGTCACCATTAGAATCAACATATCTTCTAAGGGAAAAAACATTAAACTTAACAACACGCACACACAAAATCGATCATGTTCATAACATAAATACTGTATTAAAAAAAACAACAACAAAAAAAACAAACAAAAAACAACAGCAACAAGCACAAACGCGACACCCAAAACACTGCATGACAGCGAAATAACTCAACAACCAAAATCACTTATGAACGCATCACCTCCCCTGCTCCCAACATGAGAGGGGCATCATCCATGCATCACAACATGTATAGTTTCTGTGGATCACTTATAAAACACCGCGCTTTCTCCCCAGGGATCACTTTTGCTTTTGGTCATAACGGACACCTGATACACCGTTTGTGTGGCCAGCATACAATTTGCAGATTGTTTTCGATTGTAAAACACAAAAAGGGGTGGGGGGGTGAGGTGTTTAGTGGGGTGGGTGGGGTGGGGTGGGGGGTGAAGGTTAGTGGGGTAGGGGTGAGGGGTTGGTGGGTGGGGGGTGGGGTGGGGTGAAGGGTTTGTGGGGTAGGGGGGAGGTGTTAGTGGGGTGGGTGGGGTGGGGGGGGGGTGAAGGTTAGGGTAGGGGTGAGGGTTGGTGGGGTGGTTTGGAGTGGGTGGGGGGGAAGGTTTTGTGGGGTAGGGGTGAGGGTTGGTGGGGTGGGTGGGGTGGGGTGGGGGTGAAGGTTAGTGGGGTAGGGGTGAGGGGTTGGAGGGGTTGGTGGGTGGGGGGGGGTGGGGGTGAAGGTTAGTGGGGTAGGGGGGAGGGTTGGTGGGGTGGGTGGGGTGGGGTAGGATTCTGGGGGGCGGGGAATGGGTGTTGAAAGATATCCTCGGGGTTGAGTGTCCACTCTGATAGGGAAACAAATACAGATGCAGACAGGGAAAGAAAACAACAACAACAAAACAAAGAATGGGTGACGTTGCTCTTGTGGCGGAAAACGCTCTTTGGGGGGGAAAACATCCGAATTTCACGCAAGAA
>JASPKP010007402.1:0-5000 GCA_030674155.1 Stramonita haemastoma
TGTCTGGTTCTGAATGTGCAGAGAGTGTGGCAGATTCAGGTGAATCTGTTGAAGGGCAGACGTGTGAGACCGAAGAAACAACGATTAGGGATATTTTGGACCGTTTGAAAAGAGTTCTATAACCAGTTCAGAAAAAGAGCAGACGGTATTTCCAGTACACTAAAAGAAATGACAACTGGCCAAACTGCGAAAAAACAAAATCTGTTTGTGGAGATGTGACGTAGTTACTCCAATGATGTCTGATACATGCCTGAAGTTGTTTCAGGAGAGACCAGCCAGTGAATATGCAATGATTTGTATCTCAGAAAAAAACCCCAACTATTCATATTTTGTAATTATTGCAAACCCATGTTGTAGATTTCCATGCCATGTTATTCATTTGGGTTGTCATTGACTGAATTTTCTTTCAATTTATCTTTTTTGTGCCCAGTCCCCATCCCTCTGTCTCCTTGTGAATAGGCATAAAGCTTATCACAATAAACTATTGTCATTGTCATTGTCTTCCCATCGTTTCCTCTGTCTGCCTCTTCGTTTCCCTCCCCTTACTGTTCCCTGTAGGACTGTCTTGGCCAGCCCAGATGATCGTGTGACGTGCCTGTACCACTTTAGCTTGGTTTTTCCACTGTAGTTAGGAGATCGTAAAAAAAAAAGTCCATACTTAATTTACACCAGACTCTGGCGAGATTCGAACCCACGATTTCATGGACTGCTCAGGGGATTGAAGTACACTCGCAGTCTTAACCCTCTTAGCTATGGTGTTCGTCTTCGGTCACTTTAAACTAATGCCAAGATGGAAGTGTGAATATTGAGTCAGGCTCTTTGTCAGATGTCATGTTATTCTCTTTCTTTTTTTTTTGAGTGTTTTTTTTTTTACTCGACAATTCTATCCAAAATGTAAGAGGGTAGGAGGGAGAGGCAAGATGGAGGGGGGGGGGGGGGGGTAGGGAAGAAGCCAGGTAGAGTTGGGTGGTGGTGGTGGTGGTGGTGATGGTTATGACGGGGAAAAGGAGGCTGGCTGCATTGTTTAAAGGGTCTTTCTCTCTGCATGGTTATAGGGTTGTGTTGGTATGTCTGTGCTTTTAAGTTCTGTCTGTCTTTTCTGTCTGTCTGTCTAGTATCTATGTGTCTCTCTGTCTGTCTGTCTCTCTCTCTTTCTTTGTCACGCCTCTCTCTCTCTCTCTCTCTCTCTCTCTCTCTCTCTCTCTCTCTCTCTCTCTCTCTCTCTCTCTCTCTCTCTCTCTTTCTCTCTCCCTCCCCCCTCTCCCCCCCCTCTCTCTTCTCTCTCTGTCTCTCTCTCTCTCTCGCTCTCTCTCTCTCTTTGTCAGTCCCTATTATTGTCTTTTTATTCTTTTGCTTTAAAAAAAAAGGTTTTGGGTTGTTTTCTGTGGGTCTTTTGTTTGTTGGTTTGTTTTGTTTTGTTTTGTTTTGTTTCTTTATGTGTCTGCCAACTGAGGCTTGCGGTGAAGAAGGCTGATTGCATAAAGATGGTGGGCAAAGTTGTGTGTGTGTGTTTGTGTGTGTTTGCGTACGTGCGTGCATGTGTGTGTGTGTGAGTGAGTGTGCGTGTGTGACTCTCTCTCTCACTCTCTCTCTCTCTCTCTCTCTCTCTCTCTCTCTCTCTCTCTCTCTCTCTCTCTCTCTCTCTCTCTCTCTCTCTCTCTCTTCTCTTGTGTCTCCTTCACTCTCTCTGTCTCTGTCTCTCTGTCTCTGTCTCTGTCCTCCACTCACTCGCTCTGTCACACACACACACACAAACACACACACACACACACAAACAACAACAACAACAACAACAACACACACACATACACACACACAAAACACAACACACACAGAAACACACACACACACAACAACACAACACACACACACACACACACACACACACACACACACACACACACACACACAACACACACACACACACACACACAACACATACACAAACACAACACACAAACACTCACACACACCACTCTCTCTCTCTCTCTCTCTCTCTCTCTCTCTCTCTCTCTCTCTCTCTCTCTCTCTCTCTCTCTCTCTCTCTCTCTCTCTCTGTGACCACTGCTAGCTATATTGCATACTAAGGAGGTGTAACCAGACTCAGCAGTGTAGAAGGTATGAGCAACCCTGCAGAAAGATCGACGTCATTCTTTTGTTTCCCCACCTACCCACTCTCTCCTTTGGACGCCAGTCTTTTTCTTCTTTCTCTTCTTTTTCTTCTTTTTCTTCTTTCTCTTCTTTTTCTTCTTTTGATTTGGGGTTCTTGGTTTGGTTTGGCTTGGTTTTTTATGGGGTCTTTTGTTTGTTTGTTTTGTTTTGTTTTGTTTTGTTTCTGTGTGTGTGTGTGTGTGTGTGTGTGTGTGTGTGTGTGTGTGTGTGTGTGTGTGTGTGTGTGTTGTGTGTGTGCCACCAACTGAGGCTTGCAGTGAAGAGAACTGATTGCAGAAAGATGGTTGGGCGAAATTTTGTGTGTTCATGAGTGTGTGTGGGGAAGGTGGGGGGGCTGGGGGTGGACGTGCGTGGTGTGTGTGTGTGTGTGTGTGTGTGTGTGTGTGTGTGTGTGTGTGTGTGTGTGTGTGTGTGTGTGTGTGTGTGTGTTGTGTGTGTGTGTTTGTGTTATGCCTGTGTGTGTATGTGTGTGTGTTTGTTTGCTTGTGTGTGTGTGTTTGTGGTGTGAGTGAGTGAGTGTGTGTGTGTGTGACTCTCTCTCTCTCTCTCTCTCTCTCTCTCTCTCTCTCTCTCTCTCTCTCTCTCTCTCTCTCTTCTATCTATCTATCTATCTATCTATCTATCTCCTTCTCTCTCTCCCTCTCTCACACACACACAACACAACACAACACCACACAACACAGACACACACACCTACAACACACACAACCCCCCCCCCACACACACACACACACACACAACTCAAGACCACTGTTATATTGCATACTAAGGAGGTGTAACCAGAATCAGCAGTGTAGGAGGTATGAGCAACTTGCAGAAAGATCGACGTCATTCTTTTGTTTCCCCACCTGCCCACTCTCTCCTTTGGACGCCAGTCTTTTTCTTCTTTCTCTTCTTTTTCTTCTTTCTCTTCTTTTTCTTTTGATTTTGAGTTCTTGGTTTGGTTTGGCTTGGTTTTTTGTGGGGTCTTTTGTTTGTTTGTTTTGTTTGTTTTGTTTTGTTTGTTTTGTTTTGTTTCGTTTCTTTATGTGTGTGTGTGCCAACTGACTGAGGCTTGCAGTGAAGAAGACTGATTGCAGAAAGATTGTTGAGCGAAATTTTGTGAGTTGTGTATGTGTGTGGGGGGGTGGGGGGAGGTGGGGGGCTGGGGGTGGACGTGTGTGTTTGTTGTGTGTGTGTGTGTGTGTGTGTGTGTGTGGTGTGTGTGTGTGTGTGTGTGTGTGTTTATGCCTCTGTGTGTGTGTGTGTGTGTGTGTGTGTGTGTGTGTGTGTGTGTGTGTGTGTGTGTGTGTGTGTGTGTGTGTGTGTGTCTCCCACCCTCTCCTTCCCTCTCTCTCTTTCTTTCTCTCTCTCACACACACAGACACGCACACATAACACAACACAACACAAAATACACACACATACACACACGCACACACGCACGTACGCACGCATGCATGCACGCACACACACTCAAACACACACACACACACACTTACACACAGGCAAGAAGATTTACTCCAAAATAAATGATATAAAAGCAAATTGCCGAGTGCTTGTTGTGGGGATAAAACAACCCAGAATATAATGCAATAAAAAAAAGAAAGAAAAGATGTTTACATATATATTATTGTCTGCTCTCTAGACTAGATCTGCGAGGTGGAATTTTGCTTTTTTATTTTATTTTATTTTTTATTTTATTCTTTTATATCGAGGATAATGGAATAAGCGCTCTTGTGATTTTTTACATCCATCCCCCGTGTGTATGCAGTTTTGTAAATGTCATCTGTTCCCACCGGCGCACGATGCCCTACTCTTACGAAAAGCGGAACAGGGTTTAACGTGTGCGCAAGATGTTCTGCGTGCTTTCGCACACGGGGTCTCGGTTTATAGTCTCATCCGAAGGACTTTGGGGGAGAGTGGAGTCCGCACTGATGTTAATTCCAGGGGAAATCCCCTCGAACGGGAATCGAACCGGGGTCGTCAAATTGCGAGCGCAATGTTCTGACCACTAGGCTATCCCATCCCGTCATGACTTACTTATGCATATGAATTCCCTAGGGAACAAAGGGCCGCAACAACACCCCTCCAAAGGACTCGGTTCTGGGAGATCCTCTTCAGCTCGGCCCACGTCATTCCGGCTGCCTTCGTCTCTGTTTTGATGCTTCTGCGCCACGTCTGTTTTGGTCGACCCACTTTCCGCTTCCCTTGTGGATTCCAGTCAAGGGCCTGCCTGGTGACATCTGAAGCTTGCAATGCCTGCTTCTCTTCTTGATCTTGTGTTTTGTTGATCTGGTCTTTCAGCCATTTTCTCTCGGTGATCAGTGCCCATGTTTCTGTTGTCAGCCATTCCTTGTGTTTCCTTGTATTCTTTCCCAGAACTGTTTGGCATGTTGTCTTCCAGGTCTCTTGCAAACTGTGCCACTGCTCTTCGATCGTTTCCTCTGGCATCTGGGCAAGCATGCTGAATTTGTTTCTCAATTCAAGCTTAAATTCCTCGTTTTTCCTCTTTCTTTCAGGCTTTGCGCGTTGTACTTGTGTAATGGTCTTCCGGCCATGTCGGTGAAGGCTTTGAGCTTGGTCTTGAGGACGGCTACTACAAGAGGGTGGTCTGACGCTGCGTCTGCTCCGCGCTTCACCCTGACATCGTGCAGGCTCCTTCTCCACTTTCGCCCGATGGTGATGTGGTCGATCTGGTTTTCAGTCCTGCCATCTGGGGAAGCCCATGTGGTCTTGTGGACTTTCTTGTGGGGAAAGATGGTGCCTCCAATGACCAGGTCATTGAAGGTGCAGAACTCTGCTAAGAGTTCACCATTTTCATTCTGGTCTCCCGTGCCATGTCTGCC
>JASPKP010000740.1:5000-15000 GCA_030674155.1 Stramonita haemastoma
TGGTACTCCATAATGAATGGGTTTTAGATTGGATGTGGATGTAGTTGTTGAGACACACTGTTGTCTGTTTTTAAGATAAGAAGCAAGTAGTTCTAGACTATCTGATGATAGATTGTACAGTTCTAGCTTTCTGATGAGGAGTGTGTGGTCAATTGTATCAAATGCTTTTTTGAAATCTACAAATAATACTCCACAAAATTTGTTTTCATTAATGTTTGATAGCCAATTGTCTATGAGACTAGTCAGTGCAGTATGACATGAGTGATTTTGTCTGAATCCTGATTGATTAGGGTGAAGAAGGTCGTTAGTGTCTATATGACGGACTAAGTGTTTATTTATATGTTTTTCCAGGGGTTTTGAAAGGAGGGATATAATAGAGATTGGCCTATAATTTGAGGGATCTGAAGTGTCACCAGATTTGTGGATGGGGATTACTTTAGCAGTTTTGAAGGCATTGGGGAAATAGTTCTTTTCAAGACATTGGTTATATACATATGTTAGGGTGTCTGTGATAACTGGAGCTGACAGTTTCAGAATTCTGCTGTCTATTCCATCAAGACCTCGTGTCCTTGATTGTTTGAGGTGAATTAAATAATTATAGACCTCAAAAACTGAAATGAATGGTATGTGAAGTTTTGACGGAATATGCTTGTCTTGGCAGTATTGTCTTAATGTGTTGAGGTTATTGGATTTTGAATCATCATTGTTAACAACGTTAGTAGAGACGTTTATGAAATGATTGTTGAGTTGTTCAGCAGTAACATCTTTGATTACATTTGATTTGGAAGATGATTGTTTATTTGTTATTTGATTTATGGCCCTCCAAATAGTTTTTGAGTTTTGTTTGGAAGACAGTAAATCTTGGAAATATTTCTTTTTTTCTTGACGTTTCTGTGAGTTTATGGCGTTTCGTAATCTATTTGACTCTTCATGATATTTATGTTTTTTTAATAAATCTCTAAGATAACATGCTTCTTCTAGTTCTTTTGTAATCCAAGGCGGTTTGGGACATGTTTGACCCTTATGGTTTTAAGTGGAGCATGTTTGTTGTAGATTTCAGTGAAGGTTTTTATCCAGAATTCAATGGCCCTGTCTGGATCAGTAATGTTTAATGTTTCTGAGAGCATAGAGTTACTTAGATCAAGAAGGAAAAGCTGTTCATTAAATTTTGCAAAAGAACGATATGTTATGGTTTTATGTCCAGGTTTGGGAATTTTTGCTCCTTTTTTTGACCATGTAGTACAGACTGGGTAGTGATCGCTGCAGTTATAGACAGGGACACATGTTTCTATGATGTTTTTGGGATTTGATACGTAGATGTGATCAATTATTGTGCTTGAATTTGGTGTGACTCTCGTGGGTAAACTAACTAGTTGGTGAAGGTTGAATGAATTAGTAATTTGCGTCCATATATTATTTACTTTTGTTAAATCAATATTAAAATCACCTAGTAGTATTACTTCCCTGGATTCTAATAGAACTACATTCATCATTTCGTCAAACTTGTCTATCCAATTTTTTCTTTCTGCTGGATTCCTATAGCAGAATCCCATTGCAATAGGTGGTGAACCTTTCATGGAGATTTCAAACCAGACAGATTCTACATCACAATGTTCAAGATGAATGAGACGCTTGAATGTTATAGATTCACTAATGTATATGATGATTCCTGTTTCTTTTTGCCTTTGTGGATCCTTTCGTATGATTTTATATCCTGGGATATATAAGTCAGTGTCTACTATGTGTTTCGAGAGTCTTGATTCAGATAGCCCTAGTATGTGAAATGGTTTGCCATGGTTTCTAATAAGTGTTGATATGTCTTCAATTTTATTGACTGCATGATTTATATTTAAGTGACAAATTCGTAGGCCTTCCTTAGAGGGCCACGTGTTGTGTCTTGAATGCATCAGTTGTGTTTGTTTTTGCTGGAGATGTGATAATGTGTCCTAAGACAAGAAAAGGTGAAAATCAATTAGAGATGAATAGGAATAAAGGGTAGTGGGCACTCAATAGGGGTAAGGATGAAAGTAAGAAAAAAAGTGAAAAAACTAGACTGATTTTAGTTGCTCGATGTGATAATGTGTGTAAAAACTGGAAGGTGACAATCAATGAGAGATAATTAGGAATAAAGGGGAGTGGGCACTCAATAGGAGGAAGGATGAAATGTAGGAAAGAAAGGGGGAAAAAGAAAAAAGACTGCTTTCAAATTGCTCAGAAAAATACACCAACAGTGTATATAAATATAGATCTATAACCCAATCCAACCAACAACAATGTAATGTAGCAACAGGAAGGGTGAAAAATCTATTTTATATGGAATAAAGGGGATGTGAGTGGGGCACTCAATTAGGGGTATGATGTAATGTAAGAAGAAAAAAAAAATTTCAATAGTTACTCAGAGACACACAGACACAATCAAACTAACAACAATATAAAATGGCCAATATAAGAGACAAAAACAAACAAAACAAGACAAAAACAAAAAGAAAATGTATATGAGCTGTGGGTGGTCCAATAATACACACACTTCTGAAGGTGACTTATTCGTTTCACTGGTGATGTGGTGATAAATGTCACAAGATGTCGATTATCACGCACTCCACAGTTGGGTGAATCACCGATGCCCAATCACCAAGTTGAACACACTTTGTCCAGTGACTGTCAAGGTCCCTCAGCAACAATCAGGGAGAATTCCTCCTAGTGCTCACATTCACAATGTTTCTGCTTGCGTTGTTGCACACGAATGAATGTCTTTGCAAGAACGAAGATAATTTGGAGCACCGGGAGAGTGATTCATACACAGGTGTGTATGCACACAAGTCTGTTCAATGTCACAACTTGAAAACAGCGATTGATCAGTAGTAACTGGCACAGCACACATAAACCAGACGGTCTGATCCCTCCTGGGATGGAGATTGCAATGTCCTTGACAGGCATCCTTCACCATTATAAGTCAAAAACAAAACAAAAAACCCCACATTAATCAATAGGCTAACATTAAATCAACTCTCAGAAGGAACACCCACCCACACACACACACATACGCACACACTCAAGGGGGAACAATTAGCTGAGCAGAGTTTTCACAAGAGGCCCAGATAACAGAGGAACAGAAATTTCACAAGAGGCCCAGATAAATAAAACAGTAACAAGAATTAACAGGATGTACAGTAAACCATACAACAATTTAAGGAGATACCACAAGACAAATGAAAGCAAGAGCCTTCCCCCCCAGGAAAAAAATTAAACAAACAAACAACAGCAAAAAAACTACTTAAGCAAGAAAAAACAGCAACAAACAAACAAACAAACAAACAAAAACAAGAACAACAACAAAGAAACAAAACAAAAGAAAAAAAAACAAACACACACACACACACGCACACACACACACAACACACACACACACACACACACACACACACACACACACACACACACACAAATCAACCAACCAACCAAACAAACAAACAACCCCCCCCCCACACACACACACACACAAACAAAACAAAAACAAAACAACAACAACAACAAAACAAACAAACAAAACAAAAAACAACAACAAAAAACACACCCAAACCAACCAAACCAAACCGAAAACAAAACACACACACACACACACACACACACACACACACACACACACACACACACACACAAATCAAGAAGCAGAAACAAACACCCCCCCCCCCCCCCCCCCCCAACAACAAAAAGTATAAAAACAAAAACAAAAACAAAAAAACAAAACAAAAACAAAAATCGCACAAGGACAACAACGCTCTAATAAATACAAAAAACAACAATCAAAAAATAAAATGAAATAAAAATAAATAAAGAAATAGAAACCCAACTCCCCCAAAAAAACAACAAACAAACAAAACAAACAACAACAACACAAATCGCCCAACAACAACAAACAGAAAACAGAGAGAAAGCAATAATAACTGAACCAAACCAGAATAAAACAAACAAAGCAAAATGAAATTGAATGAAAATCAAAAAATCAGATTGTAAGAAGTCAACAAGAGGAATGAATACAATCCACACACACTTCCAAAGAGGCGACATGGTGAGAAGGGGTGTCAACAGCAATTTCTCTCTCTCTCTCTCTCTCTCTCTCTCTCTCTCTCTCTCTCTCTCTCTCTCTCTCTCTCTCTCTCTCTCCTCTCTCTCTCTCTCTCTCTCTCTCTCTCTCTCTCTCTTGCTTCCTCGCTCCCTCGCTCTCTCTCGCTCAGCTGACTAGTTTGCTGGCAAGGGTTACAAAAGGGCCTGTTGGATAGTTGTCAGGAGGACCTCAAGGAGTTTTTGTTTGTCTTGTGACTGAGGGGTCCTGGAGTGCCCCCAGGCATTGTATTTAGGGGCAGAGGGAAGGGGTGGGAACTGCTTATCGTAGTCCCCGCTGTACTCAGGTTCGCTGTTAGGCAGGCCGTACCGCTTATTGTAGTCGCCGCGGCGTGGTCGGGCTTTGTTCTCAGGCACGCTGTTCTGTAGTCCGAACTGCTTATTGTAGTCGTGGCGGCGGTGTGAAGAGGCGTCGTAGTCAGGTGCACCGTCGGCGGGCCGAGGGGCTTTAGGTGTTGGGGGAGACCATGGGCCCTTGGCAGGATGGGGCTGTTCTTTGTTGTTGGGCACAGCTCTATGGATGGACTGTGAGCCCCAAGTCTTGTGCCTTTGGCTCGTGGAGTGGGCTGGAGTGGGGAGCAGAGGTTTTGATTTTGGTATGCGGTACAAGTTGTTGGTAAGGACCGCAATACCATAGGTACTTGGGTGGAAGGGGTCCTGGTACTTGTAGAGTGACTTCTTGGGTGCCCCACTTTCAGTCTGAAAAGAGGAGGTGTGGTTGATAAAACTCACCCCCTCTTCTGCACAGACTTTGGAGAGGCTGGCGTTGGAGTCCCTCACGGATTTGGTGGCATGGTGTCGGCCATATGGAGGGAGGATTGAAGAGGCTTTTATGCTGGCAAGGGGGAAAGCCTGGCGTAGTCCTCTGACTACACGTTGCCATGTCGCACACTCAACTGGGCCACTTTGTAAGCAGCTGTTGATGCCTACATGGAAAGTGACTCCTTTGACGTGTGGAGAAGGAGGAAGGGTGGATAGCCACTTCAGCAGGTGTTGGACAGTCAGGCCTGGCACTGACAGGTTTCTTGCTGGTCCTCCATGGGGAGAAGTTCTGTCTCCAACTGCTCTTAAGACAGAGTCACCAATGAGTAACTCTTGGCTGGCAGTGGGGACAGTCTTTCTCAGTAGTGTCTCTAAAGGTGTTGGGAAAGGGGATGCTGGAGGGGGTGCCTTGGAGTGGACAGTGGGAACAGGACTTTTTTTACTTTTATCTTTTGGTTGTTGATGAAGGGCTGGTGGAGGGGGTGGTTTGGGGCTGGGGTTTTGGTCAGGATCAAGGGGTGAAAACTTGTTATTAGTGGGGATCGTGGATATAAATAATGTAGAGGAGAGAGAGAGAGAGAGAGAGGAGAGAGAGAGAGAGAGAGAGAGAGAGAGAGAGAGAGAGAGAGAGAGAGAGAGAGAGGAGAGAGAGAGAGAGAGAGAGAGAGAGAGAAGAATGAATGAATGAATGAATGAATGAATGAACGAACGAATTTTATTTGATAAAAGCTACAAGCCCATCAGTCAAAGGGGGCTAATTATAAATGTCATGTTAATAATAGATGGACAGAAAAGAAGACATGAATAATAACTCGAAATCCAGACAAATATCAACAAATATTTTTAGTCATTACTTATAGAATCCGTTTTTCTAGAGCCTGTGTTACATATATTGCTAAAGATATCATCTCGGACATATTATTTGAAGTTAACACTTTTTGTACACGACGAGAGAGAGAGAGAGAGAGAGAGAGAGAGAGAGAGAGAGAGAGAGAGAGAGAGAGAGAGAGAGAGAGAGAGAGAGAGAGAGAGAGGAGAGAAGAGAGAGAGAGAGAGAGAGAGAGAGAGAGAGAGAGAGGAGAGAGAGAGAGAGAGAGGTCTAGCAGTAGGCCTTGTAGGTTTCTTTTTCAAACAGTGAAGCACCCTAAATAAACGTGGAAGTTGTACTTCAATAACAATCAATCAGAAAGGCCCTCTACCAACACACAACCGCTGCTGCATATAAAAGCTTTTTCGTGTATCTTCTCTAAGCATATAAACCTATCTAAAAGCGCGCCAAATCGACATCCCCCCTTCTTTTTTTTACGTTCCATGTCTGTTTCCACTCCACGATAGCTTGCTACCATCAACAGCAGCAGCAGGATAGGTCCCCACCTCCATTCTCCACCCTAACAAACACCTGCACACAGGTGAGCCTAGAAACTTTATAGTTTGTGAGACACCTGTAGTGAAGGTAAGATGTTGCTGCTCGGATATTTACTGGAATCTTAATATTCTTGCAGTTCATCAGACAGTAGTTTTTCATGTATGTATTTTGGTTTTGTTTTTTGTTTTTTACTGTCCAGTGTTGCCTTTCAAACACACACATATACACACCCACTGCACACTCGCATGTAGGGAGACATTCATGCAAACACACACAACTCATTCATACATGCAAATATATAGATGCATAGGAACATTCATTCATGCAAATAGACAACATGCATGCACAGAAAGGCAGACACAAACTGCTACAAATTTACTTCCATTTTCACCACTCCCCCTCCCTCCCCCCGCCCACTTTTTTGTTCTTTGAATGCTCACACAGTAGCAACAAAGTCTGTCATAATAGCAAAACATGTCTAGTGCTGCTGTGAAGCACCTCACAAGTCCTCTTCAGTATATGAGAGAACTGTAATCTTTAGTCTTTCTGTAAAAAAAACGTAGGCAAATGGACCAAGAAGGCAGACGATAGACTCTTGTCTCTTGGACCAAGGCAGTAGCAATGAGTGAGATAGAAAAGAGAATTTGAAAAGAGAATTAGCAGAGAATTTCCATAAAGTAGTGATGCTATCTATATTGATACCCCCCCCCCCCACCCCCCACCCCCCCACCCCTTTATGCCCACTGGGAGATCTGTCCATCTGATATCCCAGATTGTAAAGATTGATTGATTGATTCTTTTGACATCGAGGATAATGGAATAAACACTCGTGCTTTTTTACATCCAGTCCTCGTGTGTATGTAGTTTTGTAAATGTCATCTGTTCCCACTGGCACATGATGGCCTACTCTTACGAAAAGCGGAACAGGATTTAACGTGTGAGCAAGATGTTCTGCGTGGGATCACACACAGCCTCGGTTTACAGTCTCATCCAAAGGATTTTTGGGGAGAGTTGAGTCAGCACTGATGTTAACTCCAGGAGAAAAATCTCCTCCACCGGATTAAAACCCCCGTCATCAAATTGCCAGCATAATGTTCTGACCACTAGGCTATCTCTCCCCCCAAGAGAGGGAAACACTGAAACACTGAAATGATTTAATGTACATTGGCCATGGACCACAATACATTTCATGGGCTTGGGATGTAATAAAGTGTTCATTGATATAACTGGCAAAGCAAAATGCACAAAAGGTTTGATTCATAACTGATCAAAGAAGCACAACACACATTATTCTAAATCATGATTATGACATCAAACATAACCAAATCACAAAAATGTTATGTTTTGGGAAAATTGTGGAAATCATGCACATCAATTACGAATCGTAACATTTTTTTTAATATACATCTTGAATTTCCATTGTCATCCTTTTATTAATAGAGTGAAAAATATATCTTGACAAACTGTGCCTGTACTCATCATTTGTTGCTTTGAACAGATCGGGCAATGGTAAGTTGATATACTCACTTAAGAACTTTTCTCTTAAGCCAGTGTATATGTAACATTCCCAGAGAAAGTGCCCCAAGAGAGAGAGAGAGGAGAGAGAGAGAGAGAGAGAGAGAGAGAGAGAGAGAGAGAAGAGAGAGAGAGAGAGAGAGAGAGAGAGAGAGAGAGAGAGAGAGAGAGAGAGAAAGAGAGAGAGAGAGAGACAGACAGACAGACAGACAGACAGACAGACAGACACAGACACAGAGACAGAGAGAGGCAGAGAGAGACACAGAGAGAGACAGAGAGAGATCAAGCTCTGGATGTGTTTCAAAAGAATCATGATCTTGTCTCAGAAATTCTGTGTCACAGTGTGAATCTGTGCTGTTGTGTAAGAGAGTGTGCTTGTGCAGACACTGAAGAAAACTGCCGCCAACTTCTCTTTCACAGAATGGGGTCACATTCCCAACTCCTGTCGTCAGTGTCCTAAATTCAGCCACCAATCACAGCAAGGCAGCACCTTGTTTGAATAGAAGCCTAGGCCGCCACTTTTCCCCCCTCAACTTGAATTTCAAAACAAACCCGTGCAGCTTTTGTGGCCACGCTGACAGATCTAAATGAGGTCCCTCATGCTGCACACGTGTGCACACATGCACGCACGTACGCGCGCGCGCGCACACACACACACACACACACACACACACACACACACACACACACGCACACACACACACACACACACACACACACACACACACACACACACACACACACACACACACACACATTGATTTAATACATTCTCTTTAAATGTAGGACAAACCTGCTCCCTGTATAAGAAAAAAGGAAACTTCCTTAGATAACATAAAATACTTTCGGTATTAAAGGCACTGCCCTCACCTGGTTTAGTTCGTACCTGACAAACCGATTCCAAACTGTGGCAGTAAACAAGATTCATTCCACACCAACCAAACTAGAATGCGGAGTCCCTCAAGGATATGTTCTAGGCCCCGTGTGCTCTTTACTCTCTATACTGCTCCCCTGTCACATGTTATTAACCGTCATCAGATCAACCATCACTTTTATGCAGACGAATCTCAGATTCTAGGCAGTGATACACCTGAAAATCTGCCTTCTCTCTTGACAAACATGTCCAACTACCTTCAAGATATCCAACACTGGATGGTACAGAACAAATTACAATTAAATGCAGATAAAACCGAATCCATGCTTGTAGGGACCAAACACAAACTGTCTTTTATCACAACAACTTCAATAGAATTCGGCAATACGTCAGTCCCTCTATCCAGTGCTGTAAAGTATCTAGGAGTCGTTTATTGACAACACATTCTCCATGCAAAAATTCATCACCCAGACCTGTCAGTCATGCTACTATCATCTACGGCGTATTAGTGCAATTCGAAAGTACCTGTCCAATGATGCAACATCCAAACTAGTCACTTCTCTTATTCTTTCACGTCTGGACTATTGCAATTCTCTTTTGGCTGGTCTGCCAGCATCATCTATTCACTCCCTTCAACGCATACAAAACTCTGCAGCTCGACTGGTCCTCAGAAAGAAAAAATCTCAGCACATTACTCCTCTCTTGCAATCTCTCCACTGGCTGCCTGTACCACAGAGAGTAAACTATAAGATCAGTACTCTCTGTTATAAATGTCTCCACAAAACAGCACCCTCTTACCTCTGTGAATGTCTTCACGTGTACACACCTTCTCGTTCCCTCCGGCTGTAGATACCTTATCCTTAAAAATACCTAGATTCAACCTATCAACCGTTGGCCGCCGCTCTTTCTCTATTTCTGGTCCATTAATCTGGAATGACCTCCCTCTCTCCCTTCGGCAAAAGCCTACATATGACACTTTTAAATCCAACCTCAAGACACACTTGTTTCAAACCGGAGATTTTTGCCTTCTTTTTTTCATTTCCTATTTGTCCCTGCCTTCAACATTTGAAATTCCCTTCACCCTGCCTAAATTTATAGTCTCTATAAGTGTGTGTGTGTGTGGGGGGGGGGGGGGGGGGGGGGGGGGGGGGGGGGAGGGGGGAGGGGGGGGAGGGGGGGAGGGGGGGTGCGTGTGAGTGTGCTTTCCAATTTGCTAGAATTATTCATTGTCATTGGTTGCTTGTTTGTTGTGAGGGTCGAGTGCAAGCGCTTTGATTTGTTTTTACAAGATATAGCGCTATATAAATTCCATGTATTATTATTATACTGTAAAATTCTGTAGAAGACACAATCTACATTGG
>JASPKP010000740.1:20000-25000 GCA_030674155.1 Stramonita haemastoma
TATCGGAGACCTGATTCTGACCACTTCTCATTGTAGAAAATAGTCTCAGCTTTGCTGCATTAGGCGGGAGCATTTTCATATCCACTGTAAGACATGCCAGCAAACATGCCAGAAGTACTAGCATTGCATTTCTGATACACATAATCACACACATACTTACGCACGCATGCCTGCCTGTGAGCGCCCATGCACGCACGCACGCACGCACGCACGCACGCACGCACACACACACACACCCCCACACAACCACACAAACAGCACAACACACACACACAACACACCACCACACACACACACACACACACACACTAACCACACACACACACACACACCACACACACACACACACACACACACACACACACACACACACTAACTACTCACACACACACACACACACACACACACACACACACACACACACACACACACACACACACACACACACACACACACACACACACTAACTCACACACACACACACACACACACACACACACACACACACACACACACACACACACACACACACACACACACACACACACACCACACACACACACGGGGGTTAAGGGAGAAGGGGTACGGGATAGCCTAGTGGTCAGAACATTGTCCACGCAATTTGATAACCTGACCATACGGGTTGGACTCCCGTTCGAGGAGATTTTTCAGTGCTGACTCCCCTCTCCCCAAAATGTCCTTTGGGTGAAACTAGATCAAGGCCCTGTATGTGAAAGCACGGAAAACATCTTGCTCATACGTTAAATCCTGTTCCGCCTAAGAGTAGGCCATTGTGTGCCAGTGGGAACAGATGACAAGATTTACAAAACCGCATACACAAGGGGACTGGATGAAAAGGCACATGGGTGTTTATTTCATTATCCTTGATATAAAGAAGAAAAATAATAATAAATTCCACGCTCTCACAAGTTCTTGGATGAGACTATAGACCGAGGCCCATGTGCTGTGCTGAGGTATGCAAAATATCTTGGGCACAAATAAAATCATTTTCTACTTTTAATAAGAGTAGGCCATTGTATACCAGTTGAAACAAAAGTCAGTATTTAATATTTTAAAAAAAACCTGCATAAGCACATGGGCTTGATATAAGCAAGCACATGGGTGTTTATTTCATTATCCTTGGCATAAAAGAATACACAACATAAATAAATGACACCAACACACACACAAACGTGAGCACATACACCTACACACACACACACACACACACACACACACACACACACACACACACACACACACACACACACACACACAACACACACACACACACACTCAGCCAATCCTTTCTATCTTGAAAATACTCCCTCCCCTGCAAGCAACCCACAGGCGGTCATGCACATCCACCGTTATTGCAGTGGGTTGAACAAGGGAGGGACAACCAGCACTCAGGTACGCAGCAAAGTGCATAGTGTCTCCACTGATTTTGACAACGTGGATAGAGTCAGTTCCCTCGTCTGTTACAAGAAGAACTTTCTCGCCGCCCAGTGTGCAAAAGCAGACATCTGAGGGCCTGCACTCTTCTGTAGGAGGGGTGTAGGTGCTGACTGCCTTCTCCACTGACCTTCGGTACAAATGGACACTGCGCGGGAGTGTGGACTCTTTGGCTTCCTCCACTACAGCAAAATACTGCTCTGTGTTGTCCAGGTCAACTGCACGGTGAGGGCCCACCTGGATTGTAAACTCTGTTTTGATTTCTGTCTTAAATGGGTCTGTGGATGTCACTGTGTCTCTTTGAATGACTGCCTGTCCTGACAGGTTGTTGTCCAGACTGAAGTGTGCAGCATTTGGTGATTTACAGAAAGTTCTAAACCTGCCTGACTGTGGAATAACATGCATAACCTGTCCTTTAGCACAACGTTTGTAGGACACTTTGCCCACATTGTTACTGGTGCACACACATTCCCCTGTCTCTGTAAATCCTTTGACTGGAGCATCCTCCTTCAATCCACACTGTTCATATGACACCAACACTGTGGGGGGATCACCATCCTCATGGCACAAAGAAAAGACATGCACATCTGGGTCCTGTGCACACTGAAAACACTCTGTAACCTTTACTTCTTCCACTCTTTCCTTCATCTCTATCTGAATCACCTTGCCCATGTAGCTCTCTATCTCCTTTGTCACCTTGTCAGTGTTGAAGTCACACCTTAGAATAGGTCTTTGGAATGGTCTGTCTACTGGTGACGTCATTTCATCTATTGCTGCCTGACTGCCACGCCCGCTTCTCATCTCTATGGCAACATTGATGATGTCAGTGGCGATACTTGAGGTGAGGGCACTGTCCAGTTGTTGGAGAAGACTGGACAACTCTGCCTTGTGGCCTTCATGCTGTTCAATATCACGGACAACGCCACTGTTCAGGTCTGTGTGCAGTGACTGCAGTGACTTCAGCACTTTGTCTCTCTCTCTGTCAGCAGCAGCCACTATGACGGCATGACGGTTATAAATGTTTTTCTTCAGTGCTGCTCTCTTCTTCTCCAAATTTTCTTTTTCTGTCTGCAGTGATGTTATAGTTTCTGTTACATCAGACATAGCATGCTGCAGACGTTGCTGGTCTGATTTCAGTTCTATCTGTTTTATTGAAATGGCTGCCTTAAGGTCTTCTGTTTTGTGTCCTTCATGGCTGGTTAGTTTACAGTTTATACATATTGCTTGGTCACATGGCACACAATAGAACCTCAGTTTCTCATCATCATGAATCTTACACATGTGCTGGTGACTTGACTTCTTCTGGATGTAGTAATTCTTTGGCAGGGAGGCAACTCCTCCAGGAGACAGGGAGGTCATCTTCCTGCATGCGGGGCAAGGGAAATCACTTCCTGAGTGACTGTCAGCAACGTCTTGTACACATGAAGCACAGAAGGTGTGGTGGCAGGGAAGGAATCTTGGGTCCCTGTAGTCACCCAGACATATGGCACAGGTGTTGACGCCCTGTCCACTGCCTCCTGTGGCCATTGTAGGGGACGTGTGGAGGAGCTGCTCAGAGGTCTGCAACACACAGCAGTGCACCAGTGATATCTCCACACTACAACACCGATGACTGTACTATAGCATGGCTATGTTGTTCATCCACTGTAACACTTTTGCATGTAGGTATGCAGGCTCAAATATATATATATATATATATATATATATATATATATATATATATATATATATATATATATATATATATATATATATATATATATATATATACGTGCATGGAGAGGGGCAGATGGGTACAGGTTTTAATAATAATAATAATAATAATAATAATAATAATAATAATAATAATAATAATAATAATAATAATAATACAAGGAATTTATATAGCGCTATATCTTGTAAAAACAAATCAAAGCTCTTGCACTCGACCCTCACAACAAACAAGCAACCAATGACAATGAATAATTCAAGCAAATTCGAAAGCACACTCACACGCATACATACAGACACACACACACACACACACACACACACACACACACACACACACACACACACACACACACACACACACACACACACACACACACATACACACACACACACACATACATACACACACACACACACACACACACACACACACACACACACACACACACACACACACACACACACACACACACACACACACACACACACACACATTGTTTTCATACAGACAGTTAAGTTTGCAGGCACACATATACTTATCTCAGCTTCTCGATTTTTCACCATAATGCTTAATATTTACTGACTTGCAATTACAGGGAATTGAGGCAATCGCAGGTTTGCATATAGACTGACTCAACATAACATAATGCAGCACATTACAGCTTAAAACAATATAAACAATACAATTCAACACCCAACAATACAAAGCAGCACAATGGAAAAGGACAGAGGTTGCACAGGGTGGACTATGACTCAAAATACAACTCTTACTGTTATATGAAGAACTGCTGGCAGTAAAACCAGCGATGTCCACTGTTAGGTGTTCTGTAAAGATGTATGTGTACTGGTAAAAGCAGCGATGTCCACTGTTAGGTGTTCGGTAAAGACATAAATGTAGAGGTAAAACCAGCGATGTCCACTGCTAAATGCACAGGTAAAACCAGTGATGTTAGCTCTTAGTAAAAGAAAGACTAGAGCTGTCAGGTACACCCAGTGATGTTTACTCTTAGATGATTTCCACAAAGGTTTATGTCCAGGTAAAATCTGTGATGTTCACAGCCAGTTCTTCCATAAACAGCACGCACAGGTAAATCACTGGTTCACAAATGGGATAGCCTATGTTGCTCTAAAACCAATAATGTTCACATATGTTTTTTCAAACAAATAATTTCTTTATATTTCTGTAACACTAATAATGTTCACATATTTTACATAAAGGTATAGTTTTGTGCTGGTAAAACTAGTAATGTTCAAAGATGTTTTACACAAATGAGTAAATTCAGCAATGCTCACTGCTAAATGTTCTACAAAGAGATGTAGCCAGGTAAAACCAGCAATGTCTACTGTTAGCTGTTGTAAAAGAGGTGTTCTCAGGTAAAACCAGCGATGTTTACCGCTACAGTTTTCAGCAAAGAAATGAGAGGACAGCCCGAGGACAGAGGTTAAAACAACGGGGAGGTGTTGCACCACCACTGACGTCACTGCTGTTGCTGGGTTACGTGAGTCTCACAACAGCCAGCCCAGGTTGTGGTAGAGAGAGAGTGTAATGGGGGTGGGCTGTTTATACAACTTCTAGTCACCTGCACAAGTCTCCTCTTTCATGTGATCACCCTCCTTCCTCTTACTTGTGTACCCTCTTCCTTCTCACCCTCCCCACCATCTACCCTTTTCTCCTGTTTCTGCCTGTCAAGGCTTGCAACACTTGGTGAGTGTACCAGGCTTTGCCTCTATGTTTAATCAATATCCTCCAACACGAAATGTGTGGCTACTATTTTTACTGACAGCCCTCCCGCCCCCTCCTACATCCCTAGGGGATGACAACAAAACAAAAT
>JASPKP010007403.1:0-10000 GCA_030674155.1 Stramonita haemastoma
GAATGAGTGCTTTGGTATTTTCAAAACACATTTAAAAGCAAAAGGAATAAAAATTATGCCTTGATTATTCATTATAAGGAAAATAAACAGATCTAGTTTAATAATCAATCAAAATCTCAAAATTAACAACGTGACCCCCACCTGCCTTTAAAGGCTCCTAGTGCAAAATTGGGCAATGTGCTAAGCGACTCATTTCGTGGTGGAGCGTCACATTTAACCATTCTGTTAAAAGCTGTTAAAACCTTTGGATTTTTTTCTATTTCAGAATTTCAGCAACTTAACAAAAAAAAGCTGTGGCTACCTGTACAAAATAAAGATAGGGTTTTACTCTTCATTCTATTCCACAGATACAATAACAAATTCATAGGATTGGTTGTTGTTTTTTCGAATACCTGTCTCAAAAATGCTTTAGTAATTCACTTTTTACGGAATATCTTTTCTATCCCTTGTGATGCATTAGACAATTTACAGCTAACTACTGTTTACCTGTCTCTCAAAGTCCGGTTTTGAACCACCCCCCCGTGCCCCACACCCACCCACCCACCCACCCACCCACCTCTCCTCTCTCTCTCTTCCTCTCTCTCTCTCTCCCTCTCTCTCTCTCCTCTCTCTCTCCCTCTCTCTCTCTCTCTCTCTCTCTCTCTCTCTCGGGGTGAACTGAGTTCACTGTTGAGATAGGATGCACATTCAAGTTGTGCTCCCGAAATTTAGTTATTTTCCTTAATTAATGATTTGTAATTGATTAGTATTTCTGTGTTTTGAATTCTACATGTCTCAGTGATCATGCCGGTACAAAATTTATCAGCAAGAGTTGCCTGTGCCAGTTTTATTGGACTTTTCAGAACTTCATGTTTAAACGTGTATTGGACTGTGTGGCTGCACGTAAACACCCGCTGGTGTTGTGTTGGCCAGTGAGTGGTGTGAGGACACTGTGTGTGGCAGTGGTGTTGGCAACCCTGTATTGCTGCACTCCTGATGTCAGTCATGATCAACTGAGTGATGTGGAGGGTAAGTCAACAACATGTGTTGATGTTCAACTGACAGTACAGAAACTGCATTGTGACTTTCTTTCCCTTGCTACAGCAAGGTTTCTGCAAACAGTAAAAACTGATCCAAGACAGAAGTTCACGCTCATATTCTCTGCCAGTGCTGGGGTGATGTATGGAACTGTTTACAATAATGACTATTGTATTCCTCTCACGTTACCTGATGGCTTGTGTGACATAGAGCTTAACCCAGGTCCTACATTTGGGAGGGGGTATGAACAGAAATCGTCTTCAGCCTCTCAAGGCCTTAGCCGGGGTGGGGGTACAGACAGGAATCTTACTCTGCACCACAGGCATACTATGATAACAGTGCCTCACACACTCATTATGACAATATGCACCCAAGTGACCACCCCCTTGCACATCTTCATTCAGAAATGGCTCAGACCTTCCAGGATGCCATATCAAGGATAGAAGCAAGCAGTCTCCGTCATGAGCAAAATGTCGAGAAGCATTTCCTAACCATGGAAAAGAAACTGTCAAGTGTAGAGAGGAAAATCGATCATCGTCTGTGTCAATTAGAGGATCAGCAAACTCAACTTACCAACAGTCACAAAATGCTGGAGGAGCATGTCACTCCTTGCAGTCAGAAGTACACAGCCTGAAAGAGACAGTCAGTGCCCTTTTCTGACAAATATGACCATTTGGACAACCAAAACAGACGGAACAACCTCCTCTTCTTTGGGCTTTCTGCAATGGGAGAGTGGCAACTTTCTGACAGCCGGTGAGGAAAAGATCCGGGAGGCAGTGCTGGTTGGAATGGGCATTGAGGAGGACTTACGCATTGACCGCATCTACAAGGCTGGCAGAGCCATTGTTGTGAAGTTCGAGTCTCACCTTCAAAAAATGCTAGTACTTCCGGAATGCACATAAGCTGAAGAATTGTGAGGTTTTGAGAACATCTTTGTGAAAGAGGATTTCTCCGAAAAAGTGCAACAGAAGAGGAAGGAACTCATCCCTCTACATCGCCAGCTCAGAGAGAAAGGACTGAAGTCAACTCTACGTTATGACAAACTGATCACAGATGATGCCGTATACACCTATGATCTTCAAAAGGAAACAGTGTTGAAAGTGGGTCAACCATGGCGTCAAAGTCAAAGCAAACCTCTACACTTTGGGAATCACAAAACGGGTCACAGTACAGGCAAGAAGCAAAATCCTGAGAGTGATCCGACTTCAAGTCAAACAAAAGTGAACCACGGTGAGTCTGCATATTGCCTGTCACCAAATGACTTTCCAGCCCTGACATCAAAAAGAACTGTGCCTCCTCTGGAGTCAAGAGACCTGTAACCCACGTCAGCAAGAAAAGGAGCTCGTACACTGACCAGGGCTGCCAGCAATGTGTCACGTTCTTCAGAGAATCTCCAGCAGACCCCAGACACCTCCAATGAGGCTGGTGAGTCACAAGGGCAAAAGCAAAACGCAAGCGCCAGCTGCAGTCAAGGCAAAAAGTACTGGCTACAATCTCCGGGCCCGAGGTCAACAGTCTGCAGTCAGGGGACCTACACCTGACAGGACGGGGCGTCCTGGAGGCGGTGCTGGTTCCACTCCCACTGAACGTGCCAGACAACCAGGAAAAGGGCATGGACGGGCAGCATCCCCTTCCCCAGCCCCGGATCGACCTCATGCTGCAGCAGTCACGTGCTGAGGACAGGACCACCTGGCTGAGGACGACATCCCTCCAGTTCTGAACATGTCAGAATCCACTGACAGGGTGGGGATGTGGACTCTGAAGACAGTCACACTGATGTGCCTCCTGGTGATGCCAGCAGCTAGGACAGCGGCCGGGCCCCAGTCATTATCTTTCCTTTTGTTCAATGTTGCAGGTCTTATCAGCAAGTTGAAAGATTTTGAGTGGATGAATTATGTTTCAAACTTTGATGTTGTTTGTTTAATAGAAACATTTATTGACAATGATTTTGATTTGTCACATATTTTTCAAAGTTTTGTTAAATACGTTTGTCCAGCAGTGAAGCTGTCGCATCGTGGGCGGAGATCAGGTGGTATTTTGGTAATGGTAAAAACAGCATTTGGAAAAATATGTTTACTGAATTACAGAGTGATGTTGAAAACTGTGTTATTCTGAAATTGTCAAGACAGCTTCTGGGTAGCCCAAAGGATATTTTATACTTATGCACATACATACCTCCATATGGTAGCCCGTTTTATGACCAGGCTGAATCTGAATGTCATATATTGGACATTGAAAGACAAATTGGTGATCTTTTATTGAATGATGATAATGTCCACCTTCTGTGTAATGGTGACTTTAATGCTCGCACAGGTAACCTGCAAGTCCAGTACCTCAGTTCTGCTTCAAATGATTATTTGGACATTTTTGATAACTCAGTAACTTTTGAGGAGCAGCAGACTATCTCAAGATTTGGTTATCAATGATTTTGGTAAAAAACTGCTTGATATGTGTGCTTGTTTTAATTTAAAGCTACTTAATGGTTGTCCAGGTCTTGATAATTCGGGCAACTTTACTTATTTGTCTGATCAAGGGCATAGTGTTGTAGATTATTTTTTGGCTAGTTCTGATATATGTGGAATTTTTGAAAGAATGTTTGTATCTGATAGAATTGAATCAGATCACATGCCAGTGGATATTATATTGCGTTATAGGCAATTCATGCACTCAAGTTTCTGTTGATTCCCCTGTTACCATGGGAAAGATAGTTTGGTCAGAAGACCAAGCTGCAAATTTTTGCATTAGTGTGCAGTCTGAAAACTTCAAGGTTCAGTTAGAAAGAGCAATCACTTTAATTGATAGTAGTTTAGAAGATTCAGTGTCTGTTTTCACTAGAGCGTTAAATGAAGCAGCAGAGTCAATGAAGAGAAAGTTTGTGCTTGGTAAACCAAAAAGACAACAGGCTAGATGGTTTGATAGGGAGTGCCTTGTGAAGAAAAGGGAGGTAAGAAGTCATCTTAGAAAAGTTTAGGAAAACAAAAGCAAATGAAGATTATAAGAAGTATGCAGAAGTAAGAAAAGAATACAAGACCTTGCTTGGAAAGAAAGAGCGGGCACATAAAAACTTTAATCTCAACAATATACTTGCTTCTATGAATGATCCAAACAAGTTCTGGGGTGAAATCCGTAAACACAAAGGACGCAGTATTAATGCTAATAACATTTCAGGGGAAGAGTGGGTACGTCACTTTGAATCTGTATTCAATGATGGAGTTTTTATTGATGATGAAGACCTCTTACAGGATGACTTAGATGATATTGCACCTGATAATATATTGGATATTGAAATATCTGAAGGAGAAAATTAGGAAAGCCATAAATCACATGAAGTGTAGAAAGGCAGCAGGCTTAGATGGCATTCTAGCAGAAATGTTGAAAAATGCAGAACAAACAATCATGCCATTTTTGTCTAAATATTTCAATACCTTATTTTCTAAGGGTTTTTTCCCATCACAATGGACTGAAGCAGCAATATATCCATTACACAAGAAGGGTGACACAAGTAGCCCAGACAATTATAGGGGTATCTCTCTTTTAAGTGTTCTTAGCAAAGTATTTACGTATATCATTAATAGGAGACTAACTTTGTGGGTAGAGCAAAATGGATCTATTTGTGAAGCCCAGGCTGGATTTAGGAAAGGTCGGTCAACAATAGACCACATATTTACTTTGAATGCTCTGGTAGAAAACTATTTGCTTAAACACAGGAAACTTTATGTAGCATTCATTGATTTTAAGAAAGCATATGATACTGTTAATCGTAATATTTTGTGGTCTGTACTACTTCGTGCAGGTGTTAAGGGTAGAATGTTTAGGATGATTAGGGCAATGTATTCTACTGTTAGAGCATGCGTAATGTGCCAGAGCAAGACAGGCTACTCAAGGTTCTTTGATTGTCTGCAGGGTTGAAGCAGGGTTGTATTGTAAGCCCAGTATTATTTTCGCTACTGATCAATGAGCTAGCAAATGAACTAATTTTAAATGGTAGACATGGTGTAACACTTGAATCAAGTGATATTGAACTATATCTAATGTTATTTGCTGATGATTTGACCTTGTTAGCCTCAACTGTAGTAGGCCTACAGCATCAGCTGAATAACCTGCAGAAGGAAACAGATAGATTAAAGTTAACTGTAAACACAGACAAATCTAAAATCATTGTTTTCAGAAAAGGTGGCTTTCTCGGTGCCAGAGAAAAATGGTTTCTGAATGGAAGTCCATTAGAAGTTGTGAATGCATATAAGTATTTGGGTCTTACCTTCTCTACTAGAAATAGTTTCACAGCTGCTATGGAAGAAATAAAACTTAAAGGTAAAAAAATGTGTAAATGATATCATGTGTACTTTGAGAAAAATTGGTAGTAATTCTCCTGACGTGTTCTTTAAGCTTTTTGATACTCAAGTTGTCCCACTAGTTCTGTATGCATCTGAGGTGTGGGGACATAAGGCTTTTCACCAAGTTGAACAAGTACATCTGTACGCATGTAAAAGATTCCTGCATGTGAGAAACAAAACAGCCAGTGACGTTGTATATGGTGAACTAGGCCGTTTTCCGCTATGGATTACAGCCATTACCAGATGTGTGAAATACTGGCTTAGACTCTTAAAGCAACCTGAAGAGAGATATTCAAAAAAGGCATAATAATTTGTTATTAACTATGCATGAGAAAGGCCATGTGACATGGGTATCCCACCTAAAGAATATCCTTTATGAGAATGGTTTCGAACAAGTGTGGCTCTTTGGATGTGGCTATGAAAACGCTTTTATGAAAGAGCTGAAAGAGAGGCTACAAAGCAATTTCTGTTACAATTGGCGAAACCGTATGGATTCAAATGTACGATTTTCACTATATGGTAAAACTAAACAGCTATTTGTTGTAGAACAATATGTCAAAATTTTGTATGTTGAAGGATATAGAAACATCGTGGCTCAATTTAGGATGGGTGTTTCACAACTAAATGTGCACAAATATCGCTTTTCACCTACAAACGAGAATACAGCAGTCCTGCATGCACAGACACGAGAGAAGATGAAGCACATTTTCTGTTTAAATGTCCTTTATACAAGGACGTTAGACAGCAGTACAAATTCAACGTTCATGCTGGCGTAAACATAGACAATGCGCTTGTCAGTGTGCTATCATGTAATTCACAGGCATCGTTAGTAAATCTTGCTAAATTCCTTTTAGTAGCTTTTAGACTCAGACAGAACTTCATTGACAATGTGAATAATTAACTCCAGTATTAAGATTGATTCCAATAGTATTTGGCAGTTATTTTGGTTTCCTCAATGACCATGTTAATGTAGTACCAGTATCTTACATTACACGTCTGAATAACTTATCGATGTTTATGTTTCCCCATGAAAGGGGCTGTTGGCCTTTATTCATTAAATTTCAGAGTTCAGAGTTCAGAGTTCAGAGTTCTCTCTCTCTCTCCAGTTGTGTTGTTTGGTAACTGCGTAAAGTCTTATTGTTCAGTATATTTTTAACTTGATGTATCCCTTAAAAGGGCGGGGACTGGATGTAAAAAAGCACACGAGTGCTTATCTATTATCCTCGAATAAAAGACTTTGCCTTGCCTTGCCTTGCCTTGCCTTGCCTCCATCCATATCACCCCCTTCTTCTTTCCCATCCTCTTTCTTCTTTTCGCCTGTTTCGTTGTGTGTGTGTGTGTGTGTGTTGTGTGTGTGTGTGGTGTGTGTGTGTGTGTGTGTGTGTGTGTGTGTGTGTGTGTTTATTTGTGAATGCGTGAGTGCGTGTGTGTGTGTGTGTGTGTGTGTGTGTGGTGTGTGTGTGTGTGTGTGTGCGCGCGCGCGCGCGCGCGCGTGTGTGTGTTTATGGGGCAAATAAACCGCAAAAAAATATTTCTTAAGGGTCTCACTCCTATTCACTTTTAGAGCTTCTCCGATTCTACAAACCTGCTCGGTTTCTGGGCTGATCATCTGATAACCCGCTTGTTGACAAATTCTGCCGTTCAGAGCCGAGCCATTGAGTAGCGGCATTTTGTCTTGCAGGGTTTCCTCTTCACGTTATGCATTCTCACATTCTGATCTGCCATCCTCACATTCCTTGTCTGGTTTGTTTTTTGCATCTCTTAGAAAAAAATGTTTGTTTAGGTCCATCAACCTTTGTGGTAACCTTCTATCAGTGCTGTCTCTATTTTGTCAGTGTTTGTGTGGTTAAATGATATGGTGATGCTGGGTCATTGAGAAGTTTTGCTGGTGTGTGTGTGTATGTGTGTGTGTGTGTGTGTGTGTGTGTGTGTGTGTGTGTTTATTTTTTGTGTGTATGTATGTATGTATGTATGCATGTATGTATGTATGTATGTATGTATGTATGTATGTATGTATGTATGTATGTATGTATGTATGTATGTATGTATGTATGTATGTATGTATGTATGCATTATGTATTATGTATTATATATGTATATATATATAATTATATGATATATAATATTATCTATAATATGAGAGATAGAAAAAGGGGGGAGAGAGAGAGAGAGAGAGAGAGAGAGAGAGAGAGAGGAGAGAGAGAGATTAGAGAGAGAGAGAGAGAAGAGAGAGAGAGAGAGCATTATATAAACATGGAGAGGCATTGTGTTGAAGTGGTAGATACCCTTTAAGTTGTTTTTGTTCGCACAAATAAAGACGTCATTCAGTGTCAGAAGATGAACATCTGCTACACATCTGTTTGCTATCAAGTTTCAAGTACACACACTTTGATTAAACAAAATTTTAAAAAAACCATGGTAGTGTTTTTGAAGGTTGAAGGTTTAATATGATACTCGTGCAGAGTGACGAAAGTAATTTTTAAAATGTATTTTGAATGTTGGAATGTTTTTGAGCATGACTTCTGGTTTTGATTTTCTAAAATGTTCCCTTGTTTTGCCTTTTATCGGTTTTTTCGTTTTTTTTGCTCCTCGTTTTGAACGGATTTATTTATTCAACGAAAAAACCCTTTGTATACCAATCCATTTAAAGGAGCAACAAGCTAACAGCCTGCAGTGTTCTCCATGATTAACCTAACCGAAATTTATTGGTTATTTTTACAGCTGCAGAAAACGCCCCTCGTGACAAACAATGAAAGATCTTGCTGCCTTGACACCTGTGAACACTTCGAAACCACACATTCTAAACATATTGATTATATACTTATGTCTTTTTAAATTCGGAATAAAATTAAAGACACACGAAGTGAAACAAGAGATTCGATTTTAATAACAAAAAGTAATTTTGAGCAACACGGAAGAAGTATCAGTCTGTCATAGGTATTATGGTTTCTCTAGATGATACTATAGAATGCATGCTACGTAATTACTGAAAATATTCCTTGCTAACTACATTAAATCACACAGTTGTCTGTCAACCAGCAACAATTTCAGATTGTTAGGGAACTGCAGAACTGCAGGATCCTCTTTCTCTGAGGATTTTGTGTCTTTGACATAATGGAGTGGAGAGAGAATGGCAACACACACAGCATGAGCAGCGGCTTATTCACTTGTCTTTAGGTGTTCAATTGTTTGTTTGTCCGTCGTGTTCGACGATGACCTCCAAAACAGCAGAGGAGGCAGCTGCTGTTTCGGAAACTGGGCAGAAATTTAATTATAGTGGAGATGTTTTGCCCACAGTACATCCCCAATTTCTCGGCAAATGGGCATAAGGACAGTCAGCGTTGGAGATGTTCTCCAAAGGCCAACTATCCCCCTGGGCTGCAGCACATAAAGACTGTGCAAGTCAAGCATCCTAGTCAATCATAGTCGATCACTAAAGACTAAGCTGTAAAGTGGAATTTCATGAGTGTGGAAGCCACTGGTCATAGTACAGACTCTCCTTTTTGCTGTTGCCCCCAGCGTCAGTGGTTTAATCAAGAACTGTGATAAAACCCAGGCGCTAAAGGCAATAGCTGCATGTAAAACAACAATAATTCTTTTAAATAATTATTAACTGCACCAACAATAAGAACAATACTAGCAACAACATCACCACCAGCACCAACAACAAAACAACAATACAAACAATAAAAACACTGACAACAATAGGAAATCACAAGAAGAGCGACAGCAGCAACAACAAAACAGCAACGCTAACAACAACAACACCTACATCAATAAAAAGTAGCAAGAAGAGATGACAGCTATATCAACAAAACACCACCAACAACAACAACAAGCAATACAAATAACAAGGAAAATAACAAGGAAAACTCTGCGGAAGCATCATCAACGACAGCAAAGTCAACAACAACAACGACAACAATTGCAACGGCAGCAGCAGCAACAGCAACAATGACAGCATCAACAGCAAAAAACAATAACAAGCACAACAGCAAGCACTCATGCACCTAAACAATGCCAGTAAATCAGCAAGAAAAAAATTAGAAAAATGTCGAAGAGGAGATGGACATTGCCAAAGCCTTAGAACTCTCAGAGGTGTACAAATCCCAGTTTTAGTTACCCCTATCGTCAAAATGACAAAGCCTTATTTTGTCCATTTCACACTTCTGTCGAAAACTAAAAATGATAATTTTATCAATGTTGTGCTTCCTTCCTTCAGGTCCATATAAAGTTGCAGGACAAACTATTGACGAATAAAGATTTGAATAAAGGTGACTGATTATGGTCTATTAACAAAGAAAAGAGCATTTTCTCTTAGCTGGCTAATCTGATGCATAAATTGCAGTGTTAGATTGATCGTGTCTGAGAGACACAGGATGTGTGTGTGTGTGTGTGTGTGTGTGTGTGTGCGTTGGGTGGGGCTCTCGGGAGCTGTTTCTACGGTCTGTTCTGCATAAAATGTGCTTGCGAACATGCATAATTATGTGCATTTACAGGCATACTCACCGGCTCGCACATACACGCACGTTCATGCGCTCATGCACGCACGCGCACACGCCACACACACACGCGCGCCCGCCCGCACGCACGCACGCAAGCACGCACGCACGTAGGCCTAAGCACGCACGCACGCAGGCACATACACA
>JASPKP010007404.1:0-12849 GCA_030674155.1 Stramonita haemastoma
TGTGTGTGTGTGTTGTGGGTGTGTGTGTGTGTGTGTGTGTGTGTGTGTGTGTGTGTGTGTGTGTGTGAGTGTGTGTTGTGTGTGTGTGTGTGTGGTGGAGGGAGGGGGAGACTAATGGGTATGCAAATGGAGTGTGGTTTTTCTCTTTGATGTTTTTAAGACTTCCATGGAGAAAGTTTGGGAATGAATTTCAGTTTCAGAAATTAAGCCCTCTCAGTCATCTGAAACCCTTCCCCGTGGGATGCCGAGGGCCTGTCAGTATAAACAACATGCCCCACCTTCGGAAATTCTGAGCGAAAAAGTCCTCTTTTCTATCCCTCTCTTCCTTTTTTTATTATTGTCGCTCCTTCTTGCCTATTGTTGCCTTCTTGGTCCATTCTCCTGCCGTTTTATCCAGACTCAGTTCTTCCCATTCAGAAATTGCATGCGCTGAGCCTGACTTGTCAGGCGCTAACGGCAGCGTAAAACATTTTTGCTTAAATGACAGACGAGAATACTTGCTGTCTGAGCGTTCGACAAAGAAGAATTTCAGACAATGGACTCAAACTCAACGCCTTCAGATGACCTCACATTACAAGTCTAAAGCACTAACCATTTGGCCACTTGTGTTCCTTGAAGAAGAAAATAAAGAATCAGTTTGTTTTTTCTGTAGATGGGCTGTTGACAAGTGCGGCAATGCAGAAAGAGAAAAAAAGATAACGGCTTTATGATGTAGTTAGGACAGAGAGAGAGGGGGAGAGAGAGAGGGGAGAGAGAGAGAGAGAGAGAGAGAGAGAGAGAGAGAGAGAGGGGAGAGAGAGGGCGGATTTATGCTGCAAGGAGGAAAGAGATAGATAACAGCTTCGAGGAGAAGCGAAAGATTCGCCCGTGATTATTCAGGGAAGCTGAAGGCAGACGACCTGGTGGATAACCTACCCCCTCCCCATCCCACCCCTCCCTCTCCTTCTCCCCCACCCCTCCTCTGTCTGTCTTCCTGGCTGATTCATTGTTTTCTAAGTCAGCTGTGGCAAACGTGTGTGTGCATGTCGTCTGTGATAATGTTTTGTGAAGAGATAAGCAATGTCAGTGTGATGTGCTATGCTGGACCCAGTTTTGCTTTTTGCTTTGTTTTTTTTCATAAACCTTGTTACATATAGCTCTGCTTCAGGCATTGTGTAATGTAGTGGAAGATGAAGAGCATTTTATAGTTTAAAAATTGTAATCTGTATGAAAATCTAAGGCATAAGTACGTGGTCCCAACGATCAACCATATGTAAATTTGCTAAAATACGGTTCTGTCTTTACCATTCGTAAGCTTAGTTTATATCTTTTCAATGCCCTTAAAAATAAGGTAGGACTTTTGTCGAATTTTTTTGAGAATTGGCAAGGAGAATACCAGTATTTGAAACAGGTCAATTGGTATAGTTTAAAATGACCCATGTTGACAGTTGCTATGTTTTGGCAGTTGCCACATACTATGTCGGCCGCCGCGGTAGTCGAGTGGTTAGGGCGTTGGATCGTAATCTAAAGGTTGCGGGTTCGATCCCAGCTGTCGGCTATGGCGTTGTGCCCTTGGAAAAGGCACTTTACGGCTATTTTCTCACCCCACCCAGGTGTAAAAGGGGGTACCAACCTTGTGTTGGGGGTTAACCCTGCGATAGACTGGCGTCCTATCCAGGGGGGAGTCTATGACTCTCAGTCGCTTAGCGCCACAGAAACCGGGATAAGCACCGGCCTGATGAGCCTTAGGCTCGGGACAGACATACTATGTCATGAAGTTTTTTTTGTTTTTGCTTTGTTAGCTCCGCTTTGCTTTGCGAGTTTTGTCTTGGGGTTTGGTGGCCTGAAGAATGAATCTTGTTCATTGCACTTCAGGCATTGAAAGTTCTGGAATGCCTGCTAGTGAGATGAGTCTTTGAGAAAAAGGAACAACAGTTGTAGAATAGCGTGCAGTGTTTGAAGTGATAAACTGATGGGGCGTGTGTATGCTGCTGTTTTGCCTTTTCAAGCATTACCTGTCATATGAGCGAAAATGCGTCATGCTGCCGTTTAAGCGCCTGACAAGTCAGGTCCAGCGCATCCGACTTCGGTATATGAGAGAATTGTTATCTTTTAAATCTTTCTGGAAAAAAAGGCAGGAGAAGGGACCAAGAAGGGAGAAAATAGACAAGAAGGAGGTGACAGGACGAAAATGAACAAGGCACAAACTAAGAGAAGGATAGAAAGAGGAAGTTCTTAGCACAGGACTTCCAGAATGTGGGGATGCTATTGATATTGACAGGGCGGACAATACAACACAGTACAATAAACCGCAATACAATACAATACAATGCAATACAGTACAATGCAATGCAATACAATGCAACACGATACAATACAATACAAAACATCACAAAACACAATACAATACACCACAAACCACCACAATACACTTCAGTACATTACAGTACAAAATTCCACAAAACACCACAATACAATACCTGCAAATACATTACAATACAATTGCAATAGCCCACAATACAATACAGTACAATACAGCACATTACAATACAATACCACACTATATAATACCCTACATACAATACAATACTCTACCATACAGTACAGTACAATACAAAACACCACATACAATACGATACAAAACAAAGCAATACAATAATAATACAGCACAACGCAATACAATACAATCAAATACAATACAATCCAATACAATCCAATACAGAACAATACAAAACAACAAAACACAACACAAAACACAATACAACGCACCACAACACAGCACAGCATACAATGCAATCTAATACAACACAACACACAACACATACAATCCAATCCATTCCAATCCAATCCAATGCAATACAATACAACACAATACAACACAACCCACTGCAATAAACTCCACCACAAGTGGGTCACTAACGCAAAGGGTCACCCACTATGGCTGGTGCCTCCTCTCCTCTCCTCTCTCCAGCCCCATAACAGACGATATTCATGTTCACGCTTGACCTGCCGCTCTTAAAAGACATGAGTCAGGATTAGAAGGAAGGAAGCAGGGAGGGAGGGAGGAAAAGGGAAGGAGGGGGAGGGGGGGGGGGTAGGGGTAGGGAAGGGGGTGGTGGTGCTATCTTAAAGGATGGTGTGATTTCAGCCTGGTGGAGAAATCTGTGTGGCGGAATCTTACTGCCATGCTCTTCTCCTCCTCCTGTCCTATACAGAGAGATTTCATGCTTGATTTTGTCTTCGTCTTCTTCAGAAGAAGCATGCAGTATATTTTTTAGATTGTCTCTGTCTCTGTTTGTGTGTTTGTTTGTTTGTCTGTCTGGCTGGCTAGCTTGCTGGGTGTTTCTCTTTGTCTCTGTGTCTGTCTTTCTGTTTCTGTCTGTCTCTGTTTCTGTCTCTGTTTTGTCTGTCTCTGTTTCTGTCTCTGTCTCTGTCTGTCTCTGGCTGTCTCTGTGGCTGTCTCTGTCTCTGTCTGTCTGTCATCCTGTCTGTCTGTCTGTCTCTGTCTGTCTTCCTGTCTGTCTCTGTCTGTCTGTCTCTGTCTCTGTCTCTGTCTGTCTGTCTGTCTGTCTGTCTGTCTGTCTGTCTGTCTGTCTGTCTGTCTGTCTGTCTGTCTGTCTGTCTGTCTGTCTCTCTCTCTCTCTCTCTCTCTCTCTCTCTCTCTCTCTCTCTCTCTCTCTCTCTCTCTCTCTCTCTCTCTCTCCTCTGAAGCTCTAAGATTCACCAATGATGATATTTTTGCGTATGTCATCGTTTGTCCACCATTAGGGTACACCATATTCCGACTCTGGGGCATTTTGTTTTCGATTTTTGCTTTTATGGTGCGGAAAAGCAGGTTGGTTAGAGTTTGTGAATCAGGAACTGAAGTTAGGGTTAGGATTCGTTGCTGTTGTTGTGCGTTCCCCAGCTTAACATCCTGCGGGTCACCCAGAATATGCGCTCTGACTCACTCATCATCCCCCCTGGGAATGAATCACTGTGAGATAGGAAATACACCAGATAAGAAGTTTGCGTGTATGACTAAAGTACCTTGCCATATAGGCAGCCACACTACTGACCAGAGGAAGGTCTGGATTCAAGTCTTCACTGAGGTAGGTGTCTGTCTGAGGGCTTGAACCTTTCCCCTCTCCCCCCTCCCCTCCTACAGTCAGTGATGCTTTAAACTTCAGTTGCATGCAAACTTAACGTGAAACAGCGAACCAAAGTCTCGTCAAATGATAAGCACTCCTACAATATCTTTGTGTACAAAGGATTTTTTTTTAGTAAGGAAAAGACACGAAGAGTCAAAAAGACACTTATCATAAGTGTCATTTAGTCTCGGAAGTCTGTAGAGTTGCGCTCTGGGTGTTTATTTTGGTTTCTTTCCTTTATTCAGTACAGTCCCCCACTTTACCCAGCTGTCAATGGGTACCTGCCCTCTTTAGGGTCAGGGAAGGTAAAGCAGCGAAGGAGAGGAGATGGGCGCCACTTTCAACATGCTGGCTTTTAGAGAAGCTGAGGTCTCAGGTGCCTCGCTCCCCTACGATCACATAGGTTATGGGACACCTTTACCCATACCTTTACCTTGACAAGGTGCTAATACTGCTTCTCTCATATCGTGTTTTCCTATTTTATCATACAGTTTTTATCCAGGCTCGTTTCACAGAAGCAGAGATAATGAGGATAATCATGTTACACTTCTCTCATAACCCCATTTCTCTATTCCCTGTAACCTTAGCTCCCAGACATTTATAGAAACGGGCTGCAGAAAAAAGCAAAGAGTCTTTTTGCTACATTGAACGTCGAATCAAAAATAGTTTTTAAAAACCTCTTACAACAAAACCGATAGATAAAAATAACAATGAACCGAGCAGCGAAACGATATTAGAAACCAATAACACTTCACGCTGAATGTTAACAATGGCAATTAGAAGCAACCCAAGATGGGGACATTGCCGATATCGTATTCAGCCGATCCTTTTTCACCACTGCGCTAAAAGTGGATGGATTTTCATTGATTGCCTGTAGAGCCAGATACTTATTTCACAATATCATCTTTCCAGCTTATTCAGTCATCATACCCATGCAGCAAGCAAATATTTTTCCGGGGGAAGAAAAGCTGAATGGTTAGAATGGTGAATTCGTAAACTGGCGGTAAGTGAGGGCGGGTGTTCGATTCTTCTTGAAAGTGTGTATTTGGAGCAATTAGTTCGTTTCAATTTCAAATTCTTGGGATGTGACTGCAAACTAAAATCCTAAGCTCTGTTTTGTGAATCAGTGGTCTAGCAGTAACGCGCCTGTCTAGAAAGGAGAAAGTCCGGGTCCCTCTAACTTTCCCCTACAAAAAAAAATCCTTGCTATTTGAAAGTTTCAATGCAGTTCCTCATTGACTCCCCGGGAAGTTAAAGAAGAAGTCAGGTCTCTGCAATAGTTCATTTTGAACAGAGCAACTTGTCAGAGATCTGCTGCATGGCGTTAGCAAAGGCGTTAAATGGACTACTAACGAGTGTAGGAGAAGACGATACCGAGCGTGAGAGAATTTTAACAATTTTTTTTATACACAAGCCAAGGTGGAGGGAGGGTGTGTGTGAAGGAGGCCTGATAGCCTAGTGGTTAGAGTGTTCTTCTCATGATTTAACAGTTTGGGTTCGAGCCATCATTGATATTGAGATGCCTGTTCAAAAGAGATTTTTTTTTTACCCTGGGGTTAACATCAGTACTGACTTCACTCCCCTCCGAAACTCCTTCGGGTTTGAGTACAAACTGAGTCCTTGTGTGTCCCATAACCTATGTGGTCGTAGACTTAAAGTGGTACAAAATGCAAGATGCAAATAGGGGAGCGAGGCATCAGTGACCTATGCTTCTCTAGAGGCCAGCATATTGAGAGCGGCGCCCATCTCCTCTCCCTCGCTGCTTTACCTTCCCTGACCGTAAAGAGGGCAGGTATCCATTTACAGCTTTACTGAAGATAGTACCACAGTATAGTTATTGCTGCAACACAATAGTGTCATTTTTCTTTTAAGGATTACACATAGGAACTCTTGTTGCTGTGGGTTTCTTTCACGAGCGCTGAATGTGTATTGTGTAGCAAGGGGTAACCATGATTTTTTACGGCCTCCAGGGTTGGCTAGGCTATGAACAGTCGGGTATCGCGCACAGTCGTCAAGTTGCAAAAATCCGCTGGGACGTCATCGCATCTCCGAAGTGGTGCACACGGGATCTCGGTTGATCATCTCATTCAAAAGACTCGCACCCAGACCACAGCACATGGTGTGATGAATGTGACGAAAGTTGAGGTTTTGGACGAAGATAGAATCCACAACCTTTCTCTGACATTCTGAATGAACGCGTGCGTTACCTCTGGACCATTGATCCACTAATGAATGTCAGATGAAAAGAAAAATGATTGGTGGGTGGGGGGGGGGCAGGGGATCGGACCGGGGGGGCGGGGGGGGGGGGGGGGGTAATGGCATGTACACCCTTACTTACCTTACTTACCGTGCCCACAGGGATAGGGTGTGAATACTTGCCCAAGCTTTCTGGGCACGTGCGCGCTTCCTGTAGTGAAGATGTAGATAGTCTGCTGTGGAGGTCTGGAGAAGGGGATGGGAGTTTTTGGAGGCTTGCTAAGCATCGTGTGTAGTTCTGTCTGTCTGTCTGTCTATCTGTATGTATGACTTGTCTGTCTCTGTCTCTGTCTCTCTCTGTCTCTCTCTCTCTGTCTCTCTCTCTGTCTCTCTCTGTCTCTCTCTGTCTCTCTGTCTCTGTCTGTCTGTCTGTCTGTCTGTCTGTCTGTCTGTCTGTCTGTCTGTCTCTCTCTCTCTCTCTCTCTCTCTCTCTCTCTCTCTCTCTCTCTCTCTCTCTCTCTCTCTCTCTCTCTCTCTCTCCTCTCTCTCTCTCGTGTGTGTGTGTGTGTGTGTGTGTGTGTGTGTGTGTGTGTGTGTGTGTGTGTGTGTTTGTGTCTGTGTCTGTGTCTGTGTGTGTCTCTGTGTGTGTCTCTGTGTGTGTGTGTGTGTTTCTGACTGTCTGTCTGTCTTTATGTTTGTCTGTCTGTCTGTCTTTATGTCTGTCTGCCTCTCTCTATCTCTGTCTCTCTTTTCCCCGCCCCCCCCCCCCTCTCTCTGTCTGTCTGTCTGTCTGTCTGTCTGTCTGTCTGTCTGTCTGTCTGTCTGTCTGTCTCTCTCTCTCTCTCTCTCTCTCTCTCTCTCTCTCTCCTCTCTCTCTCTCTGTTTTCAATAAGACGCTTGTTTAAACGGGACATCATCACATTTATCGCCAAGACCCTGGGTACAAGCCGACTTTGTGAAATAAAGAAGTCAACAGCGGTTTAAACTGGCATGAAGATAAAGGAACAAAATCAATACATAAATAAACAAATATTTAAAAGGAATGAATAAAATGCACAAAGGAATGCAAAAAAAAGAGAGGAATTTACAGAAAGAAGAAAAGAAGATATATTGGACATGGAGCATTTAGATAGTATAAGCTGTTGCTTGTTACATCATCATAGGCATTTTCTGTATGAAATACTGAGAAAAATGACACAACACGCTCAGACACGGACACACACAGACACACGCAGACACACGCAGACACAGAGAGAGAGAGAGAGGAGAGAGAGAAGAGAGAGAGAGAGAGAGGAGAGAGAGGAGAGAGAGAGGAGAGAGAGAAGAGAGAGAGAGAGGAGAGAGAGGGGAGAGAGAGAGAGAAGAGGAGAGGGAGAGAGAGAGAGAGAGAGAGAGAGAGAGAGAGAAGAAGGAGAGAGAGAGAGAGAGAGAGAGAGAGAGAGAGAAAGAGAAGAAGAGAGAGAGAGAGAGAGAGAGAGAGAGAGAGAGAGAGGAGAGAGAACATCCCATTCCCCCGAAAATGCTCATAAAAATGTACAAAGAAAGAAAAGGAATGAGGCTACAAAATATCCAGCGTACAAATTTGCTAGAAGGGGATTTTTGTCTTTAGAAAGATCCCCCCAAATCCCCACGTGGTTTAGTTTCCAGTGTGGAGATTGCAAGTGAAAATCCTCAAGAAAATCGTGGGGTTAACAAATACAAAAGATTCAAGGTGTGTAAAGTTTTACGTGGTAAAAAAAAACAACCCACGGCAATGTTGTATTTGGCAGAAAAAAGGGTTAATAGCTGTGTCCTATCATGATCATTTTTTAATTTATTTTTTAAAATTTTCATTCTTTTATATCGAGGATAATGGAATAAGCACTCATGTGCTTTTTTTTTTTTTACATCCAGTCCCCGTGTATATGCAGTTTTTGTAAATCATATCATCTGTTCCCACCGGCACACGATGTCCTACTGTTACGAAGAGCAGAACAGGATTTAACGTGTGCGCAAGATGTTCTGCGTGCGTTCGTACACGGAACCTCGGTTTATAGTCTCATCCGAAGGACTTTTGGGGAGAGTGGAGTCAGCACTGATGTTAACTCCAGAGGAAAAATCCTCTCGACCGGGAATCGAACCCGGGTCGTCAAATTGCGAGCGCAATGTTCTGACCACTAGGCTATCCGTCCCCCTGATCATCGTTGTTATCATCACACACAGCATCACAAACCTGCACCCTCCTGTAAAGGAGAGGAAAAGCAAACATTCTGAAGACGGAGTGTGGCTGCCTGTGTGGCGAGGTACTTTGAAAAGAGGCAAAAAAGCAAACAGCTCATCCACTGTGGATGTGCTTTCAATCTCACAGTGATTTCCAGCGCCTTTGGATTTGTTTTTACAAGATACAGCGCTATACAAATTCCCATGTATTATTATTATTGTTATTATTTGTTATTATTGTTATTTATTATTATTATTATTTATTATTATTATGAGTGGGGTCTGTGTTGGTTATTCTGGGTGAGCCTCAGGGTGTTAAGCTGGGGAACGCACAAACTACAGTAGCACAACACAACAGCAACAATAATAGCTACCACAACACCACACTAACAACAACCAGCAACAAAACCAACAAACCGCAACAACAGCAACGCAACAACCGCAACAACGCAAAACAATAACACAAGCAACAAAAACAACACCAACAGAAACACCAGCAAACAAAATACGACGTAAACAGCCACAAGCACAGCAAGAACAATAACAGCAGCAACAACAGCAACAACTTATAAACCCGTAAATAACAGAAGTACACCGGCAACCAACAACCACAAACACCACCCATCCACAACCACCACCACCATCACCAACCACCAACCACCAACCACCCACCACCACCACCAATAAATCAACACACACAGAAAAGACAAGACACCGTAAGCAACAAGAAATAAAGCCAGGAAAGAAAAGGACGAGAGGGTAACTACAGTAAGACCGCTGATCCATCCTGAGACCACTAGCTCTGTCAGTGAGCATCATCATCCACATCCCCCTTTCCCTCCTTCCCCCCCCTCTTTAGGACGTCTTCAGATACCGGTAAGCAAAGCCAAAAAAAGAAAGGAGAAGGTTATCTATAGTAAGACGGTCTTCAGATAACCGGTAAGCAAAGCCAGAAAGAAAGAAAGGTATCTATAGTCGTTTCAGATACGGTAAGCTAAAGCCAGAAAGAACGAGAAGGTATCTATATAAGACGTCTTCAGATACCGGTAACGAAGGATAGAAAGAAAGGAGAAGGTAATCTATAGTTAAGACGTCTTCAATACCGGTAAGCAAGAAGAGAAAGAAAAGGAGAAGGTTTATCTATAGTTAAGACGTCTTCAGATACCGGTAAACAAGAAAAGAAAGAAAGGAGAAGGTATCTATAGTAAGACGTCTTCAGATACCGGTAAGCAAGAAAGAAGAAAGGAGAAGGTATCTAAGTAAGACGTCTTTCAGATACCGGTAAGCAAGAAAGGAAAGGAGAAGGTATCTATAGTAAGACGTCTTCAGATTCCGTAAGCAAAGCAAGAAAGAAAGGAGAGGTATCTTAGTTAAACTTCTTCAGATACGGTAAGCAAAGCAAGAAAGAAAGGAGAAAGGAATCTATAGTAAGGCGCTTCCTCAGATACCGGTAAGCCAAAGAAGAAAGAAAGGAGAAGGTAATCTATAGTAAGACTCTTCAGATACCGGTAAGCAAGGAAGAAAAGAAAGGAGAAGGTATCTATAGTAAGACGTCTTCAGATACCGGTAAGCAAGGCAAGAAAGAAAGGAGAAGGTATCTATAGTAAGACGTCTTCAGATACCGGTAAGCGAAGGAAGAAAGAAAGGGAAGGTATCTATAGTAAGACGTCTTCAGATACCGGTAAAGCCGAAAAGAAAGAAAGGAGAAGGTCTTTATTTAGTAAGGACGTCTTCAGATACCGGTAACCAAAAAAAGAAAGGAGAAGGCTTTAAAAGTATACGGGGCTTCAGATACCGGTAAGCAAGAAAGAAAGGGGAAGGTATCTATAGTAAGACGTCCTTCAATACCGTAAGCAAGAGAAAAGGAGAAGGTATCTATGAGTAATGGTGCAAAAAAACTGCTTCAGATACCGGTAAGCAAAGCGGAGAGAAAGGAAGAAGGTATCTATAGTAAGACCTTCAGATACCATAAGCAAAGCCAAAAGAAAGGAGAAGGAAACTATTACAGTAAAGGTCTGCCCGCTCCATCCAAAAATTCTCGACATCAGCATCGTCCCCCATCTCCTTTCCCTTTCCTTCCTTTCTTTCCCTCCTCTTAGAACGTCTTCAGAGCAGCCCGCCCCTCTGTTATCCGCAGTCCCCGGAGAAGCGGGATCAGCATTCGGCACGCCACACCCTCGTTTATTTTAGACACTGGGCCTCTGCCTGTTAGTGTCGGGCCGAAAGCCTAGAGGAGAGTAGAGACAGAGAGAGGGGGGGTGGGGAGGAAGAGAAGAGGGGAGGAGAAAGAGAGAGAGAGAGGGGGGGGGGGAGGGAGAGAGAAGAGGGGAGAGGGGGGCGGGGAGAGAGAGAGAGGGGGGAGGGGGGCGGGCAGAAGGGGGAGGGAGAGGAGAGAGAGGGCGAGAGAGAGAGGGAAAAGAGAGAGAGAGAGAGAGAGAGAAGGAGAGAGAGAGAGAGGAGAGGAGAGAAGGAGAGAGAGAGAGATTGAGAGAGTCTGTTCAATGTTTTTGTGTGGGTGTGTGTGTGAGAGAGAGAGACAGAGAGAGAGAGAGAGAGTCATTTTCAAGTGGTGGTGTGTGTGTGTGGTTGTGTGAGAGAGAGAGAGAGAGAGAGAGAGAGGGGAGAGAGAGAGAGAGAGAGAGAAAAGAAGAGAGAGGGGAGAGAGGGGGAGAGAGAATGTTGTGGAGAAAATATTAATGGGGGGGATTTGTGGTGTGGTGAGAGAGGGGACGGGTTTGGAGATTTTTGTGTGTGGCTGTGTTGGTTGTATTTTTGGGAGGGGTATATCTGGAAGGTGCGCGCTTGTGTGTGTGTGTGTTGTGTGGGTGTGTGTGTGTGTGTTGTTGTGTGTGTGTGTGTGTGGTGTGTGTGGTGTGTGGGGTGTAAGGTAAAGGTTCCCATAGCCTGTGTCGTCGTAGGGGGAGTGAGGAATTAGAGCCCCTCAGCTTCTCTAGGGGCCAGCATTTTTGAGGGCGGCGTCCATCTCCCCTCCAGGATAGCTCAGGGGTCAGAACACTCATTTTCCCCCCCCCGGGGTAAGGTTAAGCAGCATTCGAGTGTGGTTACCAAGTGAATGGGTGACTGACCTTTTTGCGGACCTTGGGCTTCATACAATCCCCTAGTTCACCAGCGTCATGGGTACCTTCCCTCTTTGGGGTCAGGGGAAGGTAAAAGCACGAGGGAGAGGAACACGCTGAAAAATGGAAAAGCCATTCGACTCTAAAAAAAAAAAATATCACAGTAAAAAGCTTCCCAATTAGGCATTTTTTTCCCAGTTAGCTTTATGAAAAAAGGAGAGTAATGATTTCACTAATAATTTTTTGCAATTAGCTTCATGAAAAAAGAGTGATGATCTTAGTAATGTGTTTTGAAGTTTGCTTTAAACAAACATCACCCGATTTCTGATTACTGGTAAAAAAACCCTGATGTCCTGAGAATGTCGGGGGATGAAGGGAAATATTTCCTCACTTGGATGCTTCACCACACGGGTAATGTATCGTTATTGTGGATAGTATTCTGCTGTTTGTGGGGTGTGGGGGGGGGGGGAGGGGTGGTTGTTGGTGTGGTGGGGTGGGTGGTGTTTTGTGTGTGTGTGTTGTGTGTGGTTTTTGTGGGTGTGTGGGGTGTGTGAGTGTGTAATTGGGTGTGTGTGTGTGTGTTTGTGTGTGTGTGGTGTTGTGTGTGTGTGTGTGTGTGGGAAAGGGGGATGGGAAAAGAGTGTGTTTGTGTGTGGTGTTTGTGTTGTGTGTGTTGTGTGGTGTGTGTGTGTGTGTGTGTTTTGTGGGGTGTGAAAGAGAGAGAGTGGGAGGGGGAGGGGTAGATTGTGTGTTTGTGTTTTGTGTGAGGGGAGGATATGGTACAGTGTGTTAATGTGTGTGTGTATGTGTGTGTGTGTGTGTGTGTGTGTGTGTGTGTTATGTGCGTGTTGTGTGTTTGTGTGTGTGTGGGTGCAGTAGATAAATGATAGTCTATTGACCTCGGATACTTAGTGGACACGCTAATTAAAATTGATTTCGATAGTAATTTCGGGGGTGTGTGTGTTTTGTTGTGGTGTGTTGGGTGGGTGTGTGTGTGTGTGGGTTTTGTGTGTGTGAGTGTGGTGGTGTGTGTGGGGGTGTGTGTGGTGTGTGTGTTTTGTGAGAGAGAAATGAGTGTGAGTGTTTTTTTGTGTGTGTGTGTGTATGTGGGGGTGTGTGTGTTGTGGTGTGTGTGTGTGTGTGTGGTGTGTGTGTGTGTGGGTGTGTGTGTTGTGTGTGTAAATGCTTCCCAGAATGTAGCAGTTTATTACTGATAGTCTTTTGAACTTGGATACTTTGTCGACAACGTAGTTTTTTCATTTGGAAAG
>JASPKP010007405.1:0-2500 GCA_030674155.1 Stramonita haemastoma
GAGGGAGGGGAGAGGGAGAATGAGAGAGAAAAAGAGAGAGACACAGAGAGAGAAGGCAGACAAGGACTGATGTGTGTTGTGTCCTAATGTGGCTTTTGTTGTAAAGTGGACAGGTTGAACGGAAATGAGAACTCCCCCCTGGGTCTGAAAGCTTTGTGCAGGAAGAAAAATAAAACGTCTCTCTGGGGACGGATAGCCTAGTGGTCAGAACATTGCGCTGGTAATTTGACGACCCGGGTTCCAGTCCGGTCGAGGAGATTTTTCTCCTGGAGTTAACATCAGTGCTGACTCCACTCTCCCCAAAAGTCTTTCGGATGAGACTGTAAACTGAGGCCCCGTGTGCGAACGCACGCAGAACATCTTGTGCACACGTTTAATCCTGTTCCGCTTTTCGTAAGAGTAGGCCATCGTGTGCTGGTGGGAACAGATGACATTTACAAAACTGCATACACACGGGGATTGGATGTAAACAAGGACAAGAGTGCTTATTTCCATTATCCTCGATATAAAAGAATAAATGGAATCAAATCAAATCAAATCAAATCAAATCAAATCAAATCAAATCAAATCAAATCCAATCCCAGGTGGGCTGCCACTGCACACAGACTGCTAATGGCAAAAACAATGGATACCTAACCCTGACGATTCCTATTACTGTTGTCTTTGTGGGCGCGAAACGGCCTGGGCTTTATCCCAGTTCTTGATTAAACCATTGATGCTGGGGCAACAGCAAAGTGAGAGGCTGTATGATCCGTGGCTTTCTAATTTTTAGTCATGGAATTCCTCTTTACAGCTTAGTCTTTAGTGATCGACTATGACTCTCTGACTAGAGGCGTGACTTGCACAGTTCTTATGTGCTGCAGCCCTGGGGGTTAGTTGGCCTTTGGAGAACATCTCCAATGCTGACTGTCCTTAAGCCCACTTGGCCGAGAGAGTGGGGGTGTGCTGTGGGCAAGGCATCTCCACCGTAATCAAATTTCTACCCAGTTTCATCGTTGAAACACAACGGACAAACAAAATTGGCTAAACAGCAAATTTTCCTGAGGAAAATAAGGGAGTAGAAAATTATCCTCGTTTCTTACGGGGCGCAGTCTGAACTGAGTTTGTATACATGTAATATTTTCTTATCGCCATTATTTTGGGGCGGGTGCTTTCCCATGTGTGTTGATAAAAATCATGTTTTAAGCAGTAAAATAATAATTGTTCTTCATGGTCTAGAGGTAATGCACCTGCCTAAAAAGCCAAAAGTCCGGATTGGAAGTGTGCAGTGGTGGTTCAATCTCTGTTTGCCCCCCCCCCCCCGAACCCTCCCCCCCCCCCTTTCCTTCCATTAGTCCGTGAATAGTGGTCTGGGTGATAACCTTTCAAATGTGACCATAAACTGAGGTCCCTTGTGTCACACCTAATTATTTAGCGCACGTAAAAGAACCCACGGCAACAAGAAAGTGGTCCCTGGCGATATTCTGTACCAAAAAAACAACAACAAAAACAACCAAACAAACCAACCAACAAACAAACAAAAACACAAAAAACCCACTCTTGTAGGAAAACAAGTACAGTTGCAGACAGGAAAAGAAAAAAAATAATAAAAGGTGGCACTGCTCTTGTATTGGGCAACGCACTCTCCCCGGGGAGAGCAGCCCGAATTTAACGCAGAGAAATCTGCCATGACTTAAAGTGATATAAAATAGAATTAAACGAAAAAAAAAACCCATACTGGATCAGTTTCTTTTCCACCAGAATCGCACACTTAAGGACAAGAAACCCATGTAACGACACCACAATGTAAGGAGGGAAGGGGGGGCTGGTGATTGTTTGAGAAAGGGGGGACAGAGGTGTGGGTGGTGATGGTGGTGGGGGGGGGAGAGCAGGTGTGAAACAGAGAGAAAGAGGAGGAAAATACGTGTAATGGAAGGAAAGGCGAGGGGGAGGGGAAGGAAAGGAGGGAGGGAACAGTTTGGGGGGGGGGGGGGAGATGGGGCGGGGTTCGGACAGGGGTGTGTACCGTTAATGACTCGACTTCTCCCGTAATCAACTTCCCTTTCAGGGGGGTGGTCACGTGTAACTTGAATCTGGCGGAGCCCATCCAGGTAACTGGAAGCATGCTGGGCATGTTTTAATTGTGTCAGCTCACGCAGTCATTTCTAGCTTCTCTGCTCTGCTGCCTGCCTGTCAGTCTTTGTGTCTGTCTGCCTGTCTGTCTGTCCGTCTGTCTGGCTGCCTGCCTGTCTGGCTGGCTGGCTGGCTGCCTGCCTGCCTGTCTGTCTGTCTGTCTGTCTCTGTCTCTGTCTCTCCCTTTATCTCTCTCCCCCTCCCCCCTCTCTCTCTATCTCCCCCCTCTCTCTCTTTAACTCTCACCCCCTCTCTCTGTCTCTATATGTCCGTCTGTCTGTCTGTTTCTCTGTCTCTATCTGTCTGTCTGTCTGTCTCTATCTCTCTATCTCTCTATCTTCCCCCTCCCCCCCTCTCTCTGTCTCTCTATCTGTCTCTGTCTGTCTCT
>JASPKP010007405.1:10000-12848 GCA_030674155.1 Stramonita haemastoma
CGGGGGTCTGACTTGACAGGCGCTTAACAGCAGTGCAACGCAGTTTTGCTCATATGACAGACAAGAGTGGTTGCTGGCCTGACGTTTAACAAAGAAGTATCTACTGAGCTTTTCGTCTATTAACATTATATTATTATCATTGCTGTTGTTTTGGGCCGTGTTTACATCTGTTTTGAAAGAAAGACGATATGCTAAGCAGATTGAAAACAATCTTTTGACAGAAAGACAATATGCTAAGCAGATTGAAAACTATGTCTGTTTGATTAAAAGACTGTGATAAGCAAGATTGAAAATAATGTCTGTTTTTGATAGAAAGACAATATGCCAAGCAGATTGAAAACAATGTTTTGATAGAAAGACAAATATGCTAAGCAGACTGAAAACAATGTCTGTTTTGATGGAAAGACAAAATAATGCTAAGCAGATTATGATTGAAAATAATGAAATTGAAAAATGATAATTGAAAAAAAGGGAAAAAATGTCTGTTTTGAAGGAAAGACAATATGACTTAGCAGACTGAAAATGATTCACGTTAGTAGGACTGGGTTCCCCACAGGTAAACATCGTGTACCATTTAACGACTGTACAGCCACTTAAGGACACCACAGTGAAGTCGGACGACCATACCGCCACATGCATCTGTCTTTGACCACAGGTGAGGCCAACTACCATTCTGGTTGCACTTCACAGTTAGTTTTGGGACTGAAATTATACAGCTGTAGTGTAGTGTCATCTATTTCTTTATTTCTTTTATTAAATTTAGTTATCTATTTTTTATATCGAGGATAATGCAATAAGCACTCATGTCCTTTTTTACATCCAGTCCCCGTGTGTATGCAGTTTTTGTAAATCATGTCATCTGTTCCTACCGGCACGCGATGGCCTACTCTTACGGAAAGCGGAACAGGATTTAACGTGTGCGCAATATGTTCTGCGTGCGTTCGCACACGGGCCTCAGTTTATAGTTTCACCCGAAGGACTTTTGGGGAGAGTGGAGTCAACACTGATGTTAACTCCAGAGGAAAACTCCCCCTCGACGAATCGAACCCGGGTCGTCAAATTGCGAGCGCAATGTTCTGACCACTAGGCTATCCCGTGTAGTGTAGTGTAGTGTAGGTATGTAGTGATATGTAGTGTAGTGTAGTGTTTGTGTAGTGTAGTGTAGTGTAGTGTGGTGTAGTGTATGTGTAGTGTAGTGTAGTGTAGTGTAGTGTAGGGTAGGGTAGGTAGGGTGGGTGGGGGTGGTGGTGTGGGTGGTGTGTGGAGTGTAAATGTAGCGTGGAGTAGTGTAGTGTAGTGTAGTGTAGTGTTTGTGTAGTGTAGTGTAGTGTAGTGTAGTGTAGTGTAGTGTAGTGTAGTGTAGTGTAGTGTAGTGTAGCGTGGAGTAGTAGTTTTAGTGTAGTGTAGTGTAGTGTAGTGTAGTGTAGTGTAGGTAGTGTAGTGCAGTGCAGTGCAGTGCAGTGCGGTGCGTGCGGTTGCGGTGCGGTGCGGTGCGGTGCGGTGCGGTGGCGGTGCGGTGCGGTGTAGTGTAGTGTAGACCACTTTCCCTCACAGCAACTTCTGCAATAAAACGAGGCTGCTCTCCCCATGGAGAGCGTGTTGCCCACAAACGTAGCACCCCCCATGCCAAAAAAATACATAGCCCAACCAATAAAACAAACTGAAAGGAGGGAGGGGGGGGGGGGGGGAAGAACACCGTCTGTATTTTTTTTCTCTTTTGGTGACTTTTTCTTTCAAAAAAATTGTTCGGAATAACACTCCCGTTGCCCTGGGGTCTTGTAAGGCCCCAAAAACCCGTTTCAAAAAAGGGGGTATCCCAATTTTTTTGTTCATCTGTGAAATGCTTTAAAAATCCCTTTACCCCCACTCAAACGTTTAATGAAGGGAAGAAAAAATTATTTGGTTTCAAATGCTGACAGTCAAAATTGTACAAGAAAGGGCTGGGGGGGCGGCACTAGCTTAATGATAAAAATAGTCTGTAAAGGACCCTTTACCTTTATTCACCAAACCCCTATCGGGGGAGGGCCCTGGGGGGGGACCCCGAAAAATTTTTCAACCAGCTTTTCCCCCATTCCCGGCGGTCCTCAAACTTTCCTTTTAGCAAATTGTTTTTATTCCCAAAGGGCCAGTCCACTCCTTTTGCCCTTTTCTTCCCATAGTTTTCCTCTGCCGCCTCTTCGTCTTCCTCCTTTTTTGTTCCCTAAAACCCGTCATGAAACCCGCTTCTGGGTTTCATTAAATCCCGTTAACCCTTTAAAACCAAACCCCAAAGAATGAAAATCTTTACTTTAAACCCCCAAAAAAACCCCCCTGTATCCCCCTTTTTTTCCTGTTGTCCCTCAGATGATGGGAAAGCTCAGTGGTCAGAGGCCCCCCCTTAAAAACCCCTAACCTTTAAACCTTTTTCCCACCTCGTTATTACCCCCTCCCTTTCCCCCTTTTTCAAAAAAATCCCCCCCCAATTCCCAAAACTTATCCCTAACCCCCCCCAAACCCCTAAAACCCTTTTTATTTTCCCCCTTTTAAAACTTTCTTTCCACCCTCCCTTTGTTTTCTTTTTTCCCTTTTTCAAACCCCTTTTTTTCCATTTTTTTTTTCCCTTTTAAAATCTCCCAAACTTTCCCTTTTCCCCCTTAAAAAAAAATTTTCCCCCAAACCAAAACCCTTTTTTTTGAATTTAAAACCCCCCCCTCAACCCCATCATACTTTCCCCCCCCCCCCCCCCCAAAAAAAAAAAAAAAAAAAAACAAATTTTAAACCCCCCAAAAAACCTTTTTTAAAAAAAACCTCCCCAAAAAAACCCCTTTTTTTCCCCAAACCCCCCAAACAATTATTTTTTCCCCCCCCC
>JASPKP010007406.1:2500-5000 GCA_030674155.1 Stramonita haemastoma
AAATAGCAAAGCCCTCATTCTGACCACCTATTATGATGCTTAACTTGTCAATTTCTGATTTTGACATTTCCTGCAGTCTATCATTTCAATTTGTGATAACTTTTGATAGAATTGTCCAGTTTTCAATCTGTTTTTTTATTTTTTATTTTATAGCCGTTTTATTGCAGACTAACAACGTGTTAATAACTAATAATGAACCTCTGGTGCACTGCGACTCCTTATGTGGTGGAGCGTCACATACAGTTATAGATATAGATATATATATATATATATATATATATATAGATACAGATATAGATATAGATATATTATATATAGAGAGATATAGATATAGATATATATATATATATACATATATATATATAAATAGATCTCCTCTCTCTCTCTCTCTCCTCTTTCTCTCTCTCTCTCTCTCTCTCTCTCTCTCTCTCTCTCTCTCTCTCTCTCTCTCTCTCTCTCTCTCTCTCTCTCTCTCTCTCTCTCTCTCTCTGTCTCAGAAAACTTTATGTTGCCTTTGTAGATTTCAGAAAGGCATTTGATTCAGTTCGTCATGATAAACTTTTGTACTGCCTTAAAGACCAAGGTGTGCAGGGTAGATTTTTTGCTTCATTAAAGGCCATGTATATGTCATTGTTGTCATGTGTCCGTGTCAACTCTTAATTAACAGAAATGTTTGAAACACCAGTTGGAGTCAGACAGGGGTGTGTTTTGAGCCCTACCTTGTTTTCAATTTTCATTAACCAGTTAGCAAATCAGATAAATGATAAAGGTAAACATGGGGTGCGAATGATGCCTGATGCTATGGAATTATTCATTTTATTGTTTGGAGATGATGTTGCATTGATGTCTATTACGCCAAGTGGACTTCAAAACGAATTAGATGTTTTAAGGAATTGTTGTGAAAATATGAAGCTGAGTGTAAATATAAATAAAACTAAAATAATGGTATTTAGAAAAGGGGGATTTTTAGGGAGACGTGAAAGATGTTTTTTTGATGGTAACAGGTTAGAAGTGGTAAATAGCTATTGCTATCTAGGATTTAACTTTACAACCATGGTTAGTGCAAAAAGAGGTACGCTTCACTTAGCAACTAAAGGGAAAAAAGCAGTAGTACAGATTAAAAGGGTTTTTCAAAAATGTAAGGAAATGACAGCTAGTACCTATTTTAAGATTTTTGATACTAAGATCCAACCAATATTGATATATTCAGCCGAGGTATGGGGACTAAATAGATTAGAACATTTAGAAAAGGGACATATGGCTGCTTGTAAGAGATTTCTTGGTGTTCCAGTCAAGACTTCAAACAAAATGATATATGGGGAATTGGGGAGATATCCGTTGTATGTGAATACATATTTAGCATGCTTAAGGTATTGGTTTAAACTGTTGCAAATGGATAGGGACAGGTTACCACGTAAGGCTTATGAAATGTTACTTGAACTTGACAAATCTGGTAAATTGTGTTGGGCTTCTAAGGTTAGAGAGATATTATGTGTCATTGGATTTAACATAGTCTGGCTGCTACAAGGGGTCGGGGATATAAAAGCATTTTTACGTATATTCAAACAGAGGCTTGTTGACATGTTCATGCAAGAATGGGATGGGGCTGTTAGGGATCGTGATAGGTACATAACGTATAGGACATTTAAAACTGATTTTGGAAAAGAAAGTTATATTTTAGATATGATTTCATATTGTTTTCGAGTTGCCTTAACACAATTAAGATTTAATGTACTTCCTCTAAACAATAATGTGCATCGTTACAGTGAAAATGCACAAAATAAAATGTGTCCATGTTGTAAGGAAAAAATCGAAAATGAAAGTCATTTCATATTTAAATGTGCTGCCTATGAAGATCTACCTGCTAAATTTCTGAAAGAATCAGCCAAGCTTCCTTTTCATGCATTACTGAAGGCTTCAGATCCCAGTTGTCACGAATCGACCCAGGATCGAATCCTCACACCCCTTCACCACCCCACTTACACCTCTCCTGACCGCCAGGGTGAAGGACTAGCGCCCTGGACACGGAGGGAGAGGTGTGGTTTTAAGGGGACTGACGGGAGGTCCTTTACCTCCACACCATTTTTCTTTTCCACCCTCCCCACTTTAGTTTTTTATTGTTATCCATAACCCTGAGCGCAGGCTAGCGTGCGCATGGGGATTTTTATGTAACATGTTGATGTGTAGCCATGCGTAAAACTCCCTGAGTGGCCGCGTACGGGGCGCCCGTGCGTGGCGGGGTTTTCCGCCGAAACCGGGGTGAGAACTCACCTGAGTTCAGGTGATAACAGGCATATATATTGCCTGTCGTGATGCCACCCCGGGGGACACCTTGTGCTCGGTAGCCAAGGTACAGTGACAGAACTCCTTGCCGACGCAGGAGTGGTGGTGCCGCGATCGGCACAAGATGATATCCACACGAGCTGTCTGAGGTATGTAGCGTGTGGCAGAACTCGAATTTATTTTATTTGGTTTAGGCACTCGGAAGTGTCCAACATTT
>JASPKP010007406.1:10000-12847 GCA_030674155.1 Stramonita haemastoma
TGTGAACCACACATTTCTTAAGATTATATCTGCAAAGAACAGTATCCCACTATCATAGCTGTGGTACAGCAATACAAAACTTTCAAATAAATAGATACTGTAAAGGAAGGACCACACCAAAGTGAACAGGCAGGAAAAGCACTGAATTAAATACAAAAATGGTTTTTGTATGCCTTGTATTTCAGGTCCAGATTAATGTCATCTGCCACTTTACAGATTCTGCCATTTTTTAGTTTTCCCTCTGGAAACCTGTCTCAAAGACATAGCAAAAATGAATTTCTTCATGAAGCTGAGATGTAGGCCAGACATATGTGTTGTTTGACAAAACACATTTCTTCATGAAGCTGATGAGGGCAGTGTTGCAGTCCTTCACTTGCTGAAGAGAACCAATGTAGAAGTCATCATCCTAATACAACCTCCACCATGTCTCCTGTCTTCAGCTGCCACTACTGATGATTTCATTCACACATGTTTTTTTACACCCAGTTCCCCCCTTTTCAGGATAACATCAATATGAAAAGATAACCTCTAACTAAACAAAAATAACAATGATTCAAATACCAAGAGCAAGAGCCAGCCAGCACAGAGAGAGAGAGAGAGAAGAGAGAGAGAAGAGAGAGAGAGAGAGAGAGAGAGAGAGAGAGAGAGAGAGAGAGTCCTTTTTGTAAAGCAGTTTGAATTTAGATCTATCTTTATGATTATAATTATCATTATGTTTTTAACTCCATTTAAAGCCTCTACTGCCATTAGATCTCTAACTGTTGCAGAAAAATATACCATTATTGATTCTTCAGAACACATTCTTTAGTGCACAAGCCACAAACCTCATTAACAAATAACAACCAGACATGTCCTGAACTGTATAGATCTAATTGTTAGTACTTAGTTTGAAAACAATATCCACTTTATCCATGAAAAGGGACTTATCTTCTTTTTGATTTAAGGTTGTTTTGTCTATGAATATATGTCAAAGCCTGTGTGGGGCTGATAATTTTGCGATCATGAACGGCAAACTCGAAGTTGACCCCCATCACAAAGTCTTCGGTAAGGGACTTCTGCTTTCGATTTCTGAGCCAGGTGCCGGTACAAAATCGATTATTTCAACAATATTCTTTAAATAAACTTCGAAAAAAAAACAACACCCTGCAATTCTTATGAATGTTTAGACCGACCTGTACCAACATTTTTTGTTTTAGACCTATTTAAAAAATCATAGCTGAGATAAAACGCCATGTCCCAGACAAGTGTTGCACTGGTAATCATGGAGCCACATCCGCCAGGCATTTCTTTATTTTATCATCAAATACGGAGAAATATCCCCAAATACCGTTCGAACGGAGAACCTTATTCAATTTCCTAAGTAATGTTTAGTACTTAACAAAGTCTGTCTTTCAACCTGGACATAAGAGGTAACAACTTCGTCAATACGACTTTCGGAGATCGCGCTGTTCGCTGCCATGGTTCGGGAGTCTTTCAATGTCGCATAACGGGTTCATATACACCGGGCCTGCGCTCACCACGCTTTGTATAGCTACGCTTCGTATAGGATTGAATTCAGAAAAGAATAAACTTTAATTGCATGGAAAGACGCTATAGTTGCGTTAGATAGATATGGAGATAATCAATTCTCAAAGTTTTCCAATTTTTGTGGTTTTTAAACACTAACAAAGGATCATTTTTCATTAAAACAAATTATACGGCAATAAAGAACAGGTTTTGACCGTTTTAACTGCCATAATGTGCATGAAGGGGACCTGTGTAACCGGTAAAACTGAAAACCATTCGAGGTCACTGTTTTCGTAGGGGTTTGAGCAGGCTGAAATTTTGCCACGCGTGGTAAGATTTTTCGGCTGCTTGACACTTTTGTCGGATGGTTAGTTGTGTAGTGTTGCTTTCATAACAAAAACAAATGACATAAATCAATAGAGGAACGATCAATCTTTTTTTCCATATCAACAGCTTTGCTATTTATGTTCATATATATAAGAGCAATTGTCCCATTAAAAATGTACAATTTTACCTTCACTGGGAGATTTCCTGCAAAGCTAAAGAGAGGCTGCTGGTTCCTGTGTGTGTGTGTGTGTGTGTGTGTGTGTGTATATATATATATTATATATATATATATATATTATATATGTGTGTGTGTGTGTGTGGTGTGTGTGTGTGTGTGTGTGGTGTGTGGTGGGTGGGTGGGTGGATGGGTGGGTGGTTGTGTGTGTGTGTGGGGGGGGGGGGGGAGTTATTGAAAAAGAAAAAACCTTAAGAAGATATGTGGTACACATGAAAAGACTAAAAAATAAATTGAAACATACCCGCACCAAAAAGAAGTGTGTGTGGGGGTGTGGGGGTATGTGGGTGTGTGTGGGAGGGGTGTGGCATGTGTGTGTGTGTTTTTTGAAAAAAACAAAATTGAAAATCGTAATCCGACTCCCATTTAAACATTGCTACATGCGTTATGTAAAAAAAAAAAATAATAAAAAAGACTGTTACACATTACATATTAAACCAGTTGTTATTGCATTTGTCCAGGGGAAGTTGTCTTATTGGTTTGTACTCTGAATATTTCCAGTCTTTCAAATAATTTTTTTTATTAATGACAGGCTGTTGGTTGTTGATATAGAGGATGCAGTGAAATGAAGTGAGGATAGGGGGGGGGCATAGGCACAAATTCAATATCATATCTGTACAGGGTGCTAAGTTTAGCCTGTCCCTTCCTTTCACCTAGTCCAAGTATGGTCAGTTCCTGCTATAATTAGACACAAGCTGGCCCCAGCTGGATTGAGATGGGATGAAATAAATAGCAGTTGAAAGGCACTGAATGTGGTGGAAACTGACTGCTGTGGGGTA
>JASPKP010007407.1:0-2500 GCA_030674155.1 Stramonita haemastoma
AGAGAGAGAGAGAGAGAGAGGGAGAGAAAGAGGAAAGAGAAAGAGACAGAGAAACAAACAGACAGAAAGATTGAGAGACAGAGACAGAGAGTACTTGATGCCCTGATAGATTATCTATTCAAATGCGGTCGTTATAACTCTTGGGGCGAATTTCATCCTAAAACATTAGTCATGTTGTTGTTCTGTATAGAATCCAAGATTTAAGAGAGAGAGGAGAGAGAGGAGAGAGGAGAGAGAGAGGAGGAGAGAGAGAGAGAAGAGAGTGAGAGAGAGAGAGAGAGAGAGAGACGGAGGAGAGAGAGAGAGAGGAGAGGAGAGCGAGAGAGAGAGAGAGACCCAAGAAATCGAAATATAGATCAGGAATTTTTTTAGTTATATTTAGAAACTGCTAGCAACACATCTGTCAAGATTAAACTTGCTGGGTACAATTACAATTAGTCGCGGTCATTAGAAACTCTTTAATGTTCAAGAAATACTTTGATAAAAAAGAAAGTCCTTTAAAAAAAATTGTTGTTCCCTTGCTAGAGCTCTTTTAAGTTCACCTAAGGGGAGATTGGTACTTACGTGACGTTTGTTTTTTTTTTTTTTACCTAAAAACGCAAAGTCATTAAACTTACATCAAAGCCGTGTTGTTTTGCTCCTGCTTTAAGGTGTCTAGAGGATGAAAGTTCTACTATGGGTGGCACATCCTTTAAATGTAGATATGATGCATACTGAGTTAAAGGCACAGATCACTCTACGCAGAACTTAATCTCCCTCTGTTTCTCTGTCTCTGTCTCTACCTTTCTATTTCTGTCTATCGGTCTGTGTGGTCTGTCTGTGTATCTGTCTGTGTGTCTGTTTGTGTGTGTGTGTGTGTGTGTGTGTGGTGGTGTGTGTGTGTGTTGTGTGTGTGTGTGTGTGTGTGTGTGTTGTGTGTGTGTGTGTGTGTGTGTGTCTGTCTGTCTGTCTGTCTCTCCCTCTGTCTCTGTCTCTGTCTCTGTCTCTGTCTCTCTGTCTCTCTCTCTCTCTCTCTCTCTCTCTCTCTCTCTCTTCTCTCTCTCTCTCTCTCTCTCTGTCTGTCTGTCTGTCTGTCTCCCCCCCTCTCTCTCTCTCTCTCTCTCTCTCTCTCTCTCTCTCTCACTCTCCTCTCTTCTCTCTCTCTCTCTCTCTCTCTCCCCTCTCTCTCTCTCTCTCTCTCTCTCTCTCTCTCTCTCTCTCTCTCTCTCTCTCTCTCTCTCTCTCCTCTCTCTGTCTCTGTCTCTGTCTCTCTCTCCCTCTTCTCCTCTTCTCTCTCTCTCTCTCTCTCTCTCTCTCTCTCTCTCTCTCTCTCTCTTCTCTCTCTCTCTCCCTCTTCTCAATCTCTCTGTGTGGATAACTGTTTTCATGCTCTGCCAATATTAGTCTGGTAATTGGCTAGTTGGCTATTTGGATTATTAGATGGTTGACTGTCTGACTAACCAGCCGACAACTCACTACATCAATTCATCCACCCATCCATCCATCCATTCATTCATTCCATTCATCCATCCATCCATCCATCCATCCATTAATCAATCAATCAACCAACCACCCAACCAACCAATCACTCACTCACTCACTCACTCAATCTCTTCAAACTGTCCGACTGTTTGAAGATCTTGCTAACAATACTTCATTATTTCGCTTTCATCAAAACCCGTGACGAAAGTTTCTTTTTTGAGAAGTGGGAATACCAAAAAAAAAGGCCACACTCTCTAAGATGACACTGTCTGCTGCTGCTGCTGCTGCTGCTGCTGCTGCTGCTGTGCTGCTGCTGCTGCTGCTGCTGATGCTACTGCCGCTACTGCTGCTGCTGCTGCTGCTGCTGCTGCTGCTGCTGTGCTGCTGCTGCTGTTGTTTGCTGCTACTGCTGCTGCTGCTGCTGCTGCTGCTGCTGCTGCTGCTGATACTGCTGCTGCTGCTGGCTTTTCAAACCTTTAGTGATGGAGAGCCACGGTATCTACAGTCTGCTCCCCCCCCCACCCTTCCCTTTCCTTGTGGTGGAGGGGGGGGGGTAAGATTGACCTTACACCGTGTTCTGTGATTCAGAGAGTAAAGGCAGCTTATTGAGTAAAGCCATCCGTCATTATCTTTCCTCTGTGTAGACCAGAGAGAGAAAGGGGAAAAGGAAATGAGAGAGAGACAGGGGTTTTAGGGGAAGGGTGGGGGTTAGGGGTTAGAGGGTGGGGTTGGGTTGGGTGTAGGGTGTGATTCGTAGGGAAGTTGTTTTAAGAGTGGCTTACCTGGTTACTTAGTGACTTCTTAGTTCCTTCCTTCCTTACTTACTTACCTACTTACTTATTCACTTACTTGCTACCTACTAATCTACCTACCTATCTACCTACTTACCTACCTATCTACCTGCCATTCTACGTATTTACCTACCTACTTACATACCTTATCTACCCACATACCTACCTATTCTAGCTACCTAACTACTTACTTACTCACTTGCTTACTTACTTACTTACTTACTTACTTACTTACTTACCACTTACTT
>JASPKP010007407.1:7500-12847 GCA_030674155.1 Stramonita haemastoma
AATCACATCTAAAGGACGTCAAAAAAAACAATGTTAATAAACCCTGTCCAAAAATAACGGCTAAAGGGACAGCTTAGTAACGACTCAACCTGTCATCTTTAGGTTATCTCCACAATACATTGAATGTACTATCCACTGTGCAACTCCCTCCCAACCCACCCCCTTAAAAAAAAGTTGTAAACCCATTTTCAGTCATAGACATCCACATTACCGCCTGTCAAACAGATGAGCAAACAGACAGATGGACCAACTAACAAAATTTCGTATTTCGCCAGTTTCTTTTTCGTCGTTGAAATCTCAGACAACAAGTATTTTGTCTGTCTATGAACAAAACATGTGTTGCGCTGCCGTTGAGCGCCGAACAAGTCAGGCCCAGCGCATCCTATTTCGGCGCGTTGAACAGAGTTATTTTCTCTGAAGTTTTTTTTCTGGGGGAAAAAGGACAAGGAACTGGACCAAGGGGACACAAAAGGAGAAAAGGAGGGTGACAGGAAGAAAACAAACAAGGCGGAAACAAACAGAGGGATAGAAAAGAGGAGTTTTCTAGCAAAGAATTTCCAGACAATGGGATGTTATTCATACTGACAGGCCCTGGCATCCCCATGGAAAGCAGTATTCGGTCATCTATGCCGAAGCGTAAGTGATTTCATCGTATATTGCAGTTTTGAGCGCAGTCACGTTTGATAAACAAACCTTCAAAGTTTTAGCAATAAGTTACAAAAAAAAAAGGGAAAGGTGTCTCATAACCTATGTGGTCGAAGAGGAGTTAGGCATCAGAGACATCAGTTTCTCAAGGGCCAGCATATGAGGGTGGCGCCCATCTCCTCTCCCTCGCTGCTTTACTTTCCCTGACCTTCAAAAGGGCAGGTAGCCATTTACAGCTGGGTGAACTGGGGAACTGTATGAAGCCAAGACACGGTCACCTACCACTTGGTAACCACGCTCTATGCTGCTTAACCTTAGCTTTGGGGAAAAAAGAGTTCTCTAACCACCCAAAACCCTCCCGTCCCCCCACCCCCACCCCACCCTGAACATTAAGTAAACTTTCACGACCATTTTTTTTAGATATTTTTATTTTGATTATTTTCAAAAAGATAGATCCTTCCTTCCTTCCCTCTCTTTGGAACACACATAAGTCAAAAACACAGCTATTTCGCTCGCTACAAGGGAATGATAAAATAGAAGTTGGTGGGTCAAGATTTACGATACTGCTTGCTACGCTTACAACATTAACACAGACCACACAGCAGGAGAAACCCACCAACTTGATCTATGGCGTTTCTCAGATATCAAATATTGCCACCATGTCCAAACTTTTTTTTCACCACAGGAGGGGGGGGGGGGAGGTAGGGAGGGGGGGGGGCTAGGTTTGGAGTAGGAGACGACCAAGGTGGAATGATAAGTGAAGGGGGGAAATGCAAGGGGGAGGGGGGGGGGGAGGGGGGGGGGGGGGGGGGGGGGGGGAACTCAGAAAAAATTTTGGTTCTCGGGGGGTCAGGCTTTTTCATTGGCAAAGCAGATCCGTGTTAAAAGGGAAAGAAAATAAATGGTTTATTGCTAGTGGTGGAGGGAGGGGGAAAGACACCCCTAACATTAGTTGGAAAATGGTTTTGTATAAGTTTGTCTGTTTGTTTTTTGTTGCTTGTTTTGTTGGCTCTTCGTTATTTTAAAAAGGACAAGGTATGAGGAGACATGGTAAAATGGAGATAACTAGGGGTTTATGAAGATGTGGAGTGTTTTATGATGATGATGATGAGATGATGATGTGATGATGATATTGATATGGTGGTGGGGTGGTGGTGGTGGTGGTGGGGTGGTGGTGGTGGTGGTGGTGGTAGATGATGAAGATGTGATGAGTGTATGTTTTATGATGATGTGATATGATGATGAGATGATGTGGGGGTGGGGGTGGGGTGGTGGTGGGGGGGTGGTGGTGTGGTGGGGGGGGTTTTTATGATGATAGATGATGATGATGATGAGATGAGATGATGATGAGATGAGTGATAGATGTGATGGGGGGGAGGAGAAGTGGGGGGGGGGGGGGGGGGGGGAAAAGGAAAAAAGGAAAAAAGGGAAAAGAAAAGGGGAAAAAAAAAAAAAGGGGAAAATTTAAAAAAAAAAAAAAAAATTTTAAAAAAAAAAAAATGCGGGCTACTTAAAAAAAAAAATTTTTTGAAAAAAACCCAAAACTAAAAAATGGGCCCAACGGACAACAAAAAAAAAAAACAAGAAAATAGACAAAGGATATACCCCGTCACCGACAAAAAAAAAATAGAAATGAATACACAGACCAACAGACGAGACAGACAGAAAAAATAGCAAATGGATAAAAACACTAAAAAACAGAAAAAAAAAAGAAATAGACAAGGGTAACACAAACCCAGACAGGATAAAAAAAAATAGAAAATAGATATAAAACTGACCAACAGAGAGAGCAGAAAAAAAAAAAATAAACAAAAAGGCACAAACCAAAAAAAAGATAGGAAAAAAAAAAAAGGGGGAAAAAAAAAAGCCCCCAGAAAACAAAAAAAAAAAAAAAAAAAAAGAGACACCTGACCCAAAGGTACCCCAAAAAAAAAAAAAAGTTACCACTGCCCCCCTTGGCAGCGAAAAGGCAAAGTTACCCGACAACAGCAAAAGACAGAAAAATAGAAAATAGATTCACAATACCCCAAAGCGAGACGACAGAAAAATTGACAAATAGGTAACACATTGATCAACGACAGAGATAGAAAAAAATAGCGAATGGATATACACACGCCAACATAAAAAGACGAAAAACAAAAAAAAAAAAGACAATGGATATGCCCGGGCAATGACCAAAAACAGAGATAGAAAACTAGACAAAAGTATCAAACTGACTAACAGAATTAAAAAAATAGACAAATGTTTACAAAAATAAAAACAAGAAGACGAAAAATAGACAGATATATTTTATATATATAGCACACTGACCACGCGATTAGAGGAAAAAAAAGCAAAAAATCAAAAGTAAAACAACATTTTACGAAAAAAGACCCATTGACAACAATGGCCCCGATAGGAAGAAGAAAAAAAAGAACTTCATACAATAACAAAAAAACGATGAAAAATAGCAAATGGATATAACGGACCAGAAATAGCAGAAAAAAAGACAAAAGATTAAAAAACCCAACTAAAGAGATGAAAAAGAAAATAGACAGTATTACCACTGGGGAGAATGGGAAAAAAAAAAAAAAATAACCGACTCGTAGCGAAAAAAACGGCCTGGAGACCCATAAAAAAAAAACCGGAAAAGGAAGAAAAATAGAAAAAAAAAACCCGATGGGGGGGCGAAAAATGACCGGCACAAAAAAAAATAGGGGCGTAGCCCGAAACAAAACCCCAGAAGAAAGTAAAAAAAAAAAATATAAAAAATAATATAAAATAATATAAACTAAAAAAATTTGAGGGGTTTTTTTAAAAAGGTTCATTTTTAAATTCTTTTTTTTGGGCACAAGGGGCAATTCCTCTGTTAGAAGAGCAAACTGACACTGCTGGTGAGTCGGTCTGAAAGGAAAATCTGTTTATTTGCTGGGCAAAAATTTAAAAACGGTGGTGTGCGTGTGTGGTTTTTTTTTTTTTTTTGTTGTTTTTTTTTATGTTTCGTTTTTGCTGTTTTGTTGTTGTTGTTTTTTGTTTTTGGGGGTTTTTTTTGTTTGTTTGTTTTTGCTTGTTGTTGTTGTTGTTTTTTTTGGTTTGTCTTTAAAAATGTTATGTCAGTTCTGCTTTGGAGGTTAGAATATGTAGGATATGTATGCTTCAAAGTCTATATGTTTTGGGGGCTTTTGGTGTATGCATGCATGTCATGTTGTATATGTATGTTGACCTTTAAGTTCATACGCTATCTAAAACTATTTTGTAGGTTGTGTTCATTTGCAATCTTTTCCTTTTTTTCCCACAAACTTTTTAAACATTTGTGGTTAGCCGATTTTAAAAAGGGAATTTTAAAAAAAAAAAAAAAAAAATAAAAAAAAAAAAAAAACCCCCCCCCCCCCCCCCCCCAAAAAAAAAAAAAAAAAAAAAAAAAAAAAAAAAAAAAAAAAAAAAAAAAAAAAACAAGCCCCAACCTAAACCCCCACCACCTCCACCTGTGAAAAAATCTTTAAGTTCCCAATTTTTCCCCCCCTCCCCCAAACCCCAAAAAGCCACCGCACCAACGCCACAAGGTATCCCGCCAAGGGGAAAAGGGGGGGGGGGGGGGGGGGGGGGGGGGGGGGGGAAAAACCCCCACGGGACCACCCCCTTTTCCCATTACTTAAAAATGACGTCAATTTTAAAAAAATCCCAACCAAGTCACTCGGACTCCTTGTCTGACTCATTTTTTCTGTATTTAGATGAAAAAAAATTTTTTTATTCATCGCACCGATGAGAGGTAAACATGTCTACCCGCGTTTTCCAAATTTGTGATGCTTTTTCAATGTTATTGGTATTTTTTTTTTTTGTTTTTCCGTTTTGTTCACGCTATGTTTTACTACTCCGACAAGGTTTTTTTTTTTTTTTTTTTTTTTTTTTTTACGCTTGTCAACCCCTTTTAATTAGGGTCCGATGCGGACGGTCATTGCATTTGATGAAAACACTTTAAAATAGATAACCCTTCAAAAAAGAACGGATTTTAATATTATTTTTAATCACATCATCATATCATATCATCATATCTACATCATATCATCATCATCATCGAAAAAAAAATGTTTTTTTATAATAGTATAAGTAGTGTAGTAGTAGTAGTGTAGAAAATAGTAGTAGTAGTATATTTAGTAGTAGTAGTTATAGTAGTAGTAGTAATTGGGTGTGTTAACCCATACCCCGCCAAAAAATTTAAAAACGCTTTCATTCAAACCCACCATACACATAAACCAATAACAAAACTATTTTTTGGGGATACAGTGATTTTGTTTTGGAAAAGAAAACTTAGGGAAGTTCCCTTTTGGGGGAGACAAATGACAATTTTTTGAAAATTTTGTTTTTGTTTGTTTTTTTGCAGATAAATATTTTGATTAGAAACTTTTAGGTATTCAAGTTTTTTTTTTCTTGCAGTTATACAAATTAAAACTTGAAAATATGGGGTAAAAAAACTGAATATCTGTCATCAGCAAAAAAGAAGCATTTAGGCTTAAGGAGGAATAAAAAAAACAATCCACAGATCTGTTTGATGAAATGGGGATACTTTCTTTTTTTCTTCTTTTGTTTAGCTTAAACTTTGGAGCTCATCTGTGAGATTTTTTTTTTTAATGTTGGGGTATTTTTTTTAACCCCCAAATGCTCTACATTTGATCTTTTCAAATGAGAAATTTACATCAAACCCTCATCCCGGGATTTTTTGTAA